>CAJFCO010000144.1:197495-219472 GCA_904066015.1 Synergus gifuensis
AATTATTATCAGTAATGACACTGAATAAAAATATATGGACCTGACTTGCCCCCGACAATTTCCCGACTGGGCTTTTGAATAGAAATATACCTAACTTGCTCCTCGCCATCTCCCGACTGGGTTTTTGAATAAAAATATAACTGAATAGCCCGAAGATTTATCGACCATATCCCGGCTGGGCTCGCCCGAAAAAAAGTGGCCCGACCAACCCCCGACCAGGAATCATGTTGTATTAGGGCCAACTCGGGCTATTTCTACACGGGCTAGAATTAGTAGTCTATATTACAGCTAATATATTCAGCATGAGGACGATAAAGAATTAAATTTAAAAAAATACACACCGAGAAAAATGTATACTCAAAAGTACACGGAAAGAATATTGGCACAGTATACGCACCACCAATAGTGCAGCAGTTGTACTATAGGCTTAGTAGGACTGCTCTCCTGATTTTGGGACAGGAGACGCACCAAAGTTGACCAAAGTAAGGGATAAGCGTAGTTGGTATAGCGCTTGCGCGGCGGTAGGGTGTCTGCTATTCTAAAATGGGACAGGAGAAGCCCCTAACGAGTGGATAAGATTCATCCTAGCGTTTGGCACTGCTGATGTCCTATAGTTGGTGCGTCTACTGTACCAATATTCCTTCCGTGTAGATATTCAAATGCAAAATACTGTGGTACAATATATCTAGATTTTACCACATTGTATCTAACAAAAATAGAACATATAGATATTCAAATTTGTATAATTATCCGCAATATCTGTAATTCGAGGCGGGACTGTCACCGACTCAGCGTGAATTTGGCGTTTTTCTTAATTTTAGGTATACCCCCTCCCTCTCCTAAAATCTGCGAAAGCAGTAAAAAAAATTTGATAAAATCACATGTTTTCCAGAAAACTATAACCTTCAAAATGAGACCAATAAACTTTAAAAAGCTTTATTTTTCAGTGAGTTATGACCAATAATATGTACACATGCTTTTAAGAAAAATGAAAAATTTTCAAGATTTGTTAGCTGTTGTTTTTTACTGTAACTTACTTTTCTGAAAACTTTATGCACACTCATGTGTGCTTAATGAACACATTTTTAATCTGTTATATAGTGAAATTATGTAGTTTTTAAAAATTAACACTTTATTTTCTTTGGGCTCCGTATACTTATGTATTTTAAGGAACTGATTACGAATATGATAGTGAAAATTGCCGGAAATTTAATTTTGAAATGATGAAAAAACCGTAAAAATCATGGTTTTTTGCGTTTATCTCAGTTAATATGGAAAATTAAAGAAAATATTTCAAACAAAAGTTGTAGATCACATCGAAATACACATTTTCTGTTTAAAATATTTTTTTCTGTGAGTGATAGTTTCCGAGAAAATCAGATATATATCGATTTTAATTTTTAAAAAACCATGGCCGGTGAATAGTGTGAGTAGGGTGGGTAGCACTCCCACCCGGAATTCCGAGCAATAAAAATACTATAGGATTAAAATTTTTAAACATATAAACAATAATGTTTGATTTGATTACATTATTACTACGTTTTTTTCTATTCCTTAACCTAATAAATTATTTCGGAAAAAAGGAGGACCTCCCCCCTTTGGTGCTAGGGTACTACCTACCAGGATTTTTCACGTTTCACCGGGCCTGTAAAAAATCCATAAACCATGGCTTTTCACATTATAAATGGAAACCATTGTAAAAGAAAATTATTGTAAAAGGAAATGGCAAAGGGAATGCTAAAGGGAAATAACGTGGAAGAGTGTGAGTAGCTGGTACCAAACCGAAACCAATGGAGATACGATGTGATTGAGAATTATAGCAGTATTTAAAAAAGATGGAGACAAGTGTTTAATTAAATGGTACAATAATAAG
The DNA here is from genome assembly GCA_904066015.1 of Synergus gifuensis. NCBI lineage: Eukaryota > Metazoa > Arthropoda > Insecta > Hymenoptera > Cynipidae > Synergus > Synergus gifuensis. Next base: position 199,369 of record CAJFCO010000144.1, read on the forward strand.
CTGTGTATCAACTATAGTACTGATGAGTAACCGAGTAAAACAGAGCATCGAACACATTTTACCTCGCTTCCATATTTCTCCGTCGCATCGCAACCGTCTCACTAATAAAGGCGGGAAGAGGGATCGTGGTATCAAACAGGATATTGGTAACATTAAGTATAAATGCAACCTAGAGATTTATGCCGGTCGGCAGAGAGGCTCAGAGAGGACTGGTTCAAGGCTCCAAGAAGGGATGAGGTTGCCGCAAGGCGAGGCCTGGTAGACCACACGGAGAGATCGGCCGTTTGGCTCGCGACTCGTGGGGGGTCCAGCTTCATTCCCTGTTGGATACTCTGTGCTTTCTTCTGCATACTACTCCAAATCACACTCCCTTATGTTTGCTTCCGTCAACTACCACCGAATCTTATATCTATTATATATATGACTTTTTAAAGCGCCTAGACCACGTGATAATGTGATGACAATAGATTGGATGCACTATTTTTGAAGCAACATAACGCAAGGAACTTTTTCACATATGACTCTGTAATGAAACCTTTTCTTTCGATTACATACGGACAGAAAATAATAAAGTGAAAAAAAAGTCAAGATACTTGAACCAAGAGATTCGAAAATTTCTTCGACAAAGCGGAACATACGAGAATATTATTACAAATTGCACTCATAGATTAGAAAAGGATGAGCTCAAACAACCAAAATCAGGAAAACGCTAAAACCCTCAGATTCAATAAAAATAAACATCTTTCAATTATATGTATTATAACAATCAAACATAACATTCGAGTTTCAATCTCGCACGCACACGAATTTTAAATCACACATTCTTCCTCAATGATTACAAAATATTCTCCCCAATTCTATTTAACATACACAGTCATCACCATTAAATAATAAATAAAAGATACAAAAATCAACTTATCCAGCTAATGATCGGCCGCAATGAGAACTCAACAGACTTAGAGATCCTCAAGACAGAGTTGAAACAACTTTACTCCGATTTTTATTGGTGCTATAACCGAAATCAAAAGTTCTAAAATACGTGCGATGATTGGTCAAATATAGATGCGTCGTATATCGATAATCGCGGTTGATGCGGGAAATTTTAAGTATGTCTATAGTACAAAACAACTCAGTGATTATATCGCAAAATGATAAACATACGAAAATAACAACTGATAATAAAATACATATATTCAAATTCAATGTCAGTATTATAGAAAATCACGAAGTTTTTTATAGAATTTATCTTCATGAAATATGTCTACAGTTTAAATTTTAGGCGCTTCTGCGGTAACTTCCGATTCCGGTTATATAAAAGCTCAGTGGAGGGGGAAAGTTGTCTCAACTCTGTCTTGAGGATCTCTAAACAGGCTTAGTTAAAAATTCAAGTGTCAATCTTCTGTGAATCAGTTCTCTTCGTAATAAAGAAGAATACAAATTATATACAGAATAAATAAAAATGTAAAACTTTTCTCTATTATTTTCATTTTCCAAGTGGTAATCGTATTTGGTTTTGCTCAACTTCAGAAACTACCTTTTATAAGAGAGATTTTTAAATTTCAACAAAAAATTTTTCGATTTATTTCTTCGTGTGAACGATTGAAATAAAATTTCATATACATTATGAAACACCGGTACACGAGAGTCCAAAAGCTGTTTCAAATAATAGTTACATGTAGGTCGTTCAGCTTTTTCATAAATATAAAACATACAAGGCTATCGGTTTATATTTTACGCGAATAATAATTATTAGTATTGAATGTGGAGCAAGCGCAGATATGATCTGGAAATTCAGATATCGATTGCTTCTCAGTCGAATGACAAGAAAATTGTGCAATTGTCTTCTAAAGGTGATTGGTATGATATAGAGTGTTTATTTTCTTTTATAACTATAACTGAGTGGCGTACTATTTTATATTTTTGTAATTGAGTATATCTGACGGTCTTGGCGAGTAGTAATGGATGAGATTGGTCAGCCGAATTTCAACGATTGGGAAGCTCCCTAAAAATGGTTCTTGTTGGCTCTAGCGATTCCTAAACCGAATATGAGAAGTTGAATCATAACTCTACAAGCTCTTCCAATTTTCCTCGGCCAATTTACATTATGATTTTATTAATTGTAAATATTGAAATGATTCTTATTTGATGTCTTCACGCATTACGAAATTTTTCATTTATCTCTTGAATAGTGTGTGTGTGTGTGTGTGTGTGTGTGTGTGTGTGTGTTCAATTTGATTGATTTTCGCCCATTGCGTTATTTATTTATTTATTCGCCACTCTTTTTCAAATTATTATTCAAATATTAATACTGCGACATATAAAATATCAGTCGTGAAAACGCGAATTTGTCCATTAAAGAAATAGATGGTTACAAATGTAATAATTTATTTACACTAAAATAAACTTTTACAGGCTTTTCATTCAGAAAGGATCGTCCCATTCATTAATATAAACATTTTGAAAATGTATTCTACAATTGTTTCTTTAATAAAAATCTGAAAAACCCCTCAACATTTGTCTCATGATAGAAACTTTTGCCTTTTTTGAACGGAAATTAACCCTTCAGCTGCGGATTATCAACATTTCATCTATATTACTTTAAGCAACTTTTATTAAGTACTTTTATAATTTTATTACTTCCCTGAAGACTGAAGGCGCGCCTATCTAAGGATAATTCAAATCATTTATTAATAATATACATTAATGATGTATACAGTATAAATAACTAACAAAACCTTTATTATTATTTGTTCTAGGTAAGTAGCAGTATAGTTTCCGTCGGCCTATTGCGAATTACTTCCAAATGTCATGAAAAGGAGTAAGTTAAGTATCCGAAACTTCGTATTAAACAATTAATAAGAAAAATAGAGTTGCATACCGAGAATTCCCTAATCATTTGAAATAACGTTAGATCAGATTAAAACTTCGAATCATGTATAATAAAAATGAGCATTTAATTTTTGATTAAAAATGATTCTATCAAAATTATAGACTCTCAAATCAATTTGCTTGGTATATGATAAATATCAATTTAGCACGTCTAATTTCTGTACAATCATTTTTATGTATAAATTATGTAAAATATTTTTACATTGAATATAAGAGTGATTATAAGGAGAAAGAACAATACGATACCAATTTATCGATTACAGATTCTTGATCTACATCCATTCTTCTACTCAATTAATCATGTTTAGAAAAATAGTTTGAGAAAGGGATTCGCAAGACTGAAATAAAAGAAAAACAAAAAAAAAAGTTAAGTGATTATGAAAATGTATATTATAAAATTGCATAATATGGACCATAAAGTCTAATCTTGTGAGGCAAATAATTAGGATTTAATTTGGATATCTGTGAAACATTACATTATAAATATTTAAAATATTATCAAAACGAACATGCTTTCAAGACTTTGCTTAACTAAAGCGTAGATTTCTCATTTGCTAATTGACATCAATAGGATCTAATGATGTTTTGCAATTAGTGTGAGGCATGGGTGATCGTCAAATAACTTTGGGAGTGGCTCAAGAGGTAAAATTGTGGAAAATGAAGGTTTTAATGACGAAAAATTTTTTTACACGGATAATAACTTGGGCAACTATTAATGTCACATACCGCACGTATCTGCTAAGCAGGAACTTGTCCTACGATACTCCGGACTTTACTAACGTGCATACGGCTCTTTGAAACATCTAGTTGAGCTCCGTGTCATTTTATGTCCTTGTTTCATGAACTTTTTTGAGTCGTTCTTCTATAAAAAAAATTTGGCTGAATGTAACTTAAGATCTGTAATATGCTATTATAGGTATTTAATCTCAAGAAATTATCAACTGATGAAACATCTTTTATTATTATAAAAACAAATATACTCTCAAATTTCGCCTCTAATGTAAATAGAACACTGAATTTAATTGTATAGTGCAACTGTTTTCAATTATATTCTTATAGTTTTAATTATAACACCATCTTACACATTTTAAAACTATTACAATTCCTTCCGTAATTATTATTGAAGTCGCGTCGATCACTGGAAGACGTGAACCACTATGTAATCTTTAGCGTGATTTTAAGATAATATAAGCAGCACAATAAAGAATACACTTTAGAATTGATTTCTAGTTATATACCTTGTCTTGATATGAGGGGTTGACGACTCCACGAAATAAGGTGTACACATGCATAGAAATCTACTGAATTTTCCAGAAATATCTGAAATCTCCTGAAATATATGAATACATGTTAAAGACGCTTGAAGTCGTTTGAAGTCACTTCAAGTCACTTGAAGGGGAAAACTAGTCGGGCCATGATGGGGAAAACTAGTCGGGGCCCCAGCTAGATTGTAACTCTTTTGTCACTTAGGCCCCGACTAGATGTTCTAGTAGGGGCCTAGTGGGAATGGCCCTTCCACAGCCCTATCAAAGAAAGGGCCCTGCTATGGCCCTAATCAAGTCCCCGCGATATATATTTTTAATTATAAACGTATATAGTTATGCATTTGGGACGATTTGAAGTAGAAATGCTCAAAATTTCTCCTTATATCGTCCCAAATACAGTTGGTCACATAAGAGCGTAGTCACTGTTGTGAAAAAAGGAAGGTACATATTTATTACGAGAATTTTTGCCAATGTCATTTTATTATATCAAACACTTACATGCAAATACATTAATAACAGGTCCAATCGCCGCCAGCATCAATAATGGCCTGGAATCTTCGAGGCATACTTTCCACAAGAATTTTCGCGTATTCTTCTGGAAACGACCTCCAAATTTGCGATTCAGCTGATTTTTTTTCATGAAGCATGAAGAACTGTACTTCCCTCCGTATGAGAAAAAAACTACACATTTTCTCTTCACCGATCGCTAGTAAACGTGACTACGCTCTTATGTGACCGACTGTACATCGCTATTTTTCTATATTTGTATAATTTAGGGTTTACGAAGTCTTGTAACCCTTTTCTTACGCCAAAATAAACAAATTGTCCTGGCTTTCTCTTCGTGTCTGTCCTCTCAATAATATTATAGTCCGCATCAATCATTCGAAGGAAAGTTTTTGAATTGGTGGAAAAAGTAGGCAGTAAGCGTACTCTCAAAATCCCATGTAAAATATACAGATCCTTTTGATGTATCCTGTGTCCAAATTCACCTAACTGCTCTATTTCTGGCGGATGATTGTATTGGGAAATTTCTATCACAGATAAATCATCTTCAGGGCCACTCGAATTTTCAGATGTGTCACTGTGTACCTCGTAATAATTTTCGATGAAATCAACTTTGTTCGTATTAATTTTTATGTCCTGATGAAAGTGAGTTATCATTCCATTTAATTAAAGTTGAAATTATAAACTGTATCATAAGTCAATCTGGGCAACATAATGGAAATTGGCTGCGTCTGAAGGTCCTGAAATTCGAGGTGACTAAAAACTAATTGTCACGACACGACATGACACTTGTGCACTTTACCAAAGAGAGGTTATGTTGAGCGCTGCCTAACGGCCGAACCTTATAATTACAAAAGGAAGGTTAGCGGGGGGATTTTCTGGTCGGGGCCCCACTAGATACAGATAAACTTATCAAAGTAAGAAATTTCCCACTAGCGCCAGACAGGGCCCTGATTAGTTTTTTCTAGACTAGAACTTCTAGTCCGGGCCGCGCTAGAACCCTACTTTAAATGGGGAAAGATAGGGAAATTTCTACAGTAAGATACTTGAAATCGCTGTAATTTTCTTGTAATATTCACTGAAGTCAGTGAAATCTTCTGAAATCACTGCAATATTCTGAAATATTTTGAAGTTAGAAGTAGGTGTACAATCGATCGGTTGAGTTGTAAATCCTTCGTCTTAATTATACTTTCATTTGCGGAAACTACATACAATGAAGTCATCTAATACGGATTATTTATTGTGTGAGAGAATCATCAAAGAGAAATATATATAAGGGGTAGCTGCGAGAGATGATCCATCCACATTGATATATCCAGAAGCAATTATGGGTAAAGAGAACAAGACGGTACAGGTGAGGGATGAGTAAAGAGTAAAATAAAGGGTTCTTGCGGTTAGAAAAGCGTTGTTGCGGTTTAAGTCTGTAACACGTCAGGTCCAATACCCACTCGACGGGCGAATATCTACTTGGATAATAGCCGCGCACGCATTTATAATATGCTGAGCAGGACAACCAGTGGTCAATTATTATCCTACATAATCGCAGAACTCCTCGAATCGTCGCGTCGCGTCGGTTGTATCTGATCTCATATTACTTTCAATGGGTTTTTTAGAATAGTGTTGCTTATATGTACAATGCGATTTTATTCAGAACGACCAAATCCTGAAACCTGAAGATAAGGAAACCTAATTACTTTACTTCTTATAAATTTAGAATTTAATTTTAAAATCTTGAAAATAAATAAAAAGTAAAGAGTACATGAAAGCTAGATATAAGCACATATGAAAAGTACATTCATATAAGAAAACACAATTTTATCGGTTTGCCAATCAGTTTCTCGTTAAGTTAGATAACATATACAGTTACCAAAATCGCATTATTGAAATTACCCACTGAGAAATCAGTGAGTATAATTCGCTGAAGTTCTAGTAGTTTTTCACTGATTTCGCAATAGAAAAAGTTACTAAAGATTCGAGAAGCGTCACTCAAGATATGCTTCAGTATATCTTTTTCTACTGGGAAATGATTGTAATGTGACAGGAATTTAAGTGATGTCTGATTATCAGTGAAATTCCACTGATTAAGATTAAGAGGGATAAGGATCGCAGAATAAAATACTAACTTTAACTTATAGTACTTCGGGTTATCGGGCCAAAGCCCAAATTAAACTTTCGGGCTACAAGCTTTAGACTTGCATCTTAACAATTAATTTTTTACTGTACTTGTGCTTTAAAAGGAAGAATTTTAGAACTTAAATAATAAAATAATAAATAATAAAAATAAAACGTAATAAACTCACGATGTCGATAATTTAAGTCGCGCGGTGTTCACTAGGTTACAAAAGTATTTGCTGCTGCCATCTATGTTTTTCCATAGAGAATGAGTAGCTGTTGTATATTTCTGCTTTCCCGACCCATTGGGTAAGGGTATGTTCAATTCACTTCTGCATCACAACTGTCACAAATGACATTTGAAAATTATTAAAAATTACCATTGCACGGTTTCAATTTTTTTAAATAGTGCAAAATTGTCCACCCTGGCGAAAGTTTTTGATTGAAATTTATTCCGAACAAATACGAAATTTTTTGAATCATTTCGGAATTTATGTATGTATGTATGTATCCGAACCAAACATTTTCATTCCAATCTAAAATCCAAAGGAAGTTTTCAATCTGAATTAATCCGAGTCCCATTCAAAATCAATCCGAACTTTTAATCCGCATGAATCCAGTCAATCCGATGAATCCGAATTTTTTCAATTCGAATGAATCCGAATGATTCACAAAAATTCTTTTCATATTCGGATTGACCGGATTTATTCGAATTAATTCGTATTGTCCGGATTCGTTCGGATTGATTTTGAATTATCCTCGAATTAATTCGGATTGAAAATTCCCTTCAGATTAGATCGAAATGAAACTGTTTAGTTCGAATGCAAATTTCGGAATGGTTAGAAAAATTTCCGATTGTTTCGGAATGAATTTTAATATTACGAAACTTTCGTCAGGGCACTACGGTTTTCTAAATCCGATTTTCTACCCTTTCTTAAGTTTTTTTTCAAAATATTTTCCTCCTTATCCACCTAATCCACCAAACTCCTTAATCCACCCTTTTTCCAACCTCTTGTTGAACTTTCCTTTCAAAATCTCTCTTCAAATATCCTCTTTCAAGCACTTTTCCCAACTCCTTATACAACTCCGTTTTCCTACCCCCTTTGCAAAACCCCTTTTCCAAACTTTTTTTTTAGTACTTTTTGCAAAAATTTGTTTTCAAACTTATTTTTTACACCCCTTTTATACCCAAATTTTAAATAAATGTCATTTACTGATCACTAAATAGAAATTTAAATTTAATTTTTATTTAAGAAATTTAAATATCTCGTCATTAAAAACTCACAAAATTTTATTTGTTTAAAATTTATTTCAAAAACTTTTGTTCAAAATTTTAAATAAAAATTTATGAGAGAAAGGTGAACAAAAATTTTGTAAATAAGTTAATAATAAATAATAATAGAAAAATCTAATTGAATATGATTTAATTTTGTTAATAATAAACTAAAATTTCGAAAATTTCTAATGTCTGCAATCTTCAATTTCGTGAATTTTATAATTTTAAGAATTTGAAATTTCGATTTTCAATTTAGAGAATTTTAAATTTCGATATTATTATTTGTAGCTGACATTATATTTTAAATGTCATCAGTGAAATTTAAATCAATAGAACTGATTGGAGCTGTGAATTTATAAAAATAAAAAACTATTAGGTCGTCTGTTCTTCCATGCAGAGAGATTGACTGTATGTTCTTTTTGCTGTTTGAAATTACTTAAGTGACTTACTGATGGCATTGAACGATATATTTATTTATTTTGCCTTCCTGCATCGTTGAAACTGTTGATAAAATTAAAAAATACGTACACCCCAAGTCTTCTCCTGTGTTCCCGTCAATTGTTCGTGTGGGCGGCAGTTAAAAGAAATCGTTCTCCCGCGGTTAATACAAGCATCGGCACCCGAGTTAATAAAGGCAAAGGACAACTTTAAATTCTGCAGGTATAAACGCTTTTTCCTGATTCGTCAGGTCTCGTAAATACGTTTCATATTTCAAATTATTTAATTAATGAAGGGTATATTAGCAGTTTTGTATCACATAAAATAATTATACCGAAAACCTGTTTGCACGACTGTAAAATACACGTGGAATTTTCTATGTTAGAGACAAATACTTTCATGAGATTTGGTAAAAAGTCTTAATAATTTAAAAAGATAAAAAAGAGTTTGTTAAATTTCCCTTCTCAACTACACTGAGAAAAAGGATTGGTACGAACAACAAAATAATTTTGTTGGTATTTGTAAAACAATATTTTTGTTTATGTAGTATACCGTTTTATTAAACCACCAAAAAACATTTTCTTGCGCGAATATTTTTCTCAGTGTAGTTTTAATTTCTTGTAACTTAATTATAATAAATGTATCGGAAATAAATTTACGAAGTTTGACGCACTTTTACAATACATACTAATCGTAAAAATAATATTATTTTAAACCGCTTTACATTCGGTTGATGTGGCTAGACCTCCATCTGTTTAGGACGAATAGTGAAATCTTGCAAATTTGATTGGATACATTGGAAAGAGGAAGGGAAATTTTTTCGTACCGTAAATACTATTCGTTGAAAAAGCTAAACGAATAGAAACACCGCCATTTATTTTTGCAAGTGAACAATGATTTCAATTAAAGCTTCAGAAACATTTAATTTTATTTACCAATTGTTTTTCTTTTTCTTGGGGGGTGAAGGGGATATGGAGTTTACGCATTTACGCACAGTGAATTTTTGCAGAATTTCTGGTTAAGAGGATGTATAAAATTATGTATTATAATTAATTGTCACGTTTAAGGCAAGTTTACATTTCGAATTGAGTTCCTATAGCTTTGATAATAATCCGCAGCGGGTTAATTCTCGTAAACTGTCATGCCATTTAACTTCTACCGTGACGGCAGCTTATATGGTGATTATGACTTGGTCGGTAGAGATTAGGGAAATTAGAGAGAATAGAGAGTCACCTGTTTTAGTCTCATGTCAAAACTCATGGAACGCGACCATCACAACACAACGCAACAATTTGTGGGGTTCGCTTCATAATTATTCGGATGGCGTTTAATTCTAGACTGGAGTATGACGAATAGACCGTTATCCACGCGGATCTGCACTTGGGTTTCGGTTTGGCGGGACCAAGGGTAGCTGGTGGTAGAAACTCAAGGGGGTGGTAGATTGATCCGTCACGGAACGCGAGCACAATCACCCCCATTAGACATTATGTGCCTCTCTGCCGCACACGTACACATGCGTATTAACATCTATCCACTGAATACTGCCCAGCAAAATGCATCCACTCTCACCAGAGCAGTGATACAGAGTACCGTGGCTCGCCTTGGCTAAGCTATGTTACTTACTCTAATCTACTGTGTTCACTCTATTATGGTGCAAGTCAAAATTTCTGAGGATTTTGCCTCTAGCTGTCGCATCGCTGCAGTTTAATCTTGCGAGCTTGTAAATCATTAGATCTAACTTGATTACTCATTTGCACCAACACCCGTTGTGGCAAAGGGTGTTCATATGGCCACACACAATACAATGTTTTTAAAATATAGAGATTACTTTTTGATATACATTAATTCTACGAATTAAACCAAGAGATCCATTCGCAACATAATTTTTTTCAGAAATGATTTTCCTCATTAAGGTGGAGGATAAGTTGGAGGCGCATTCCCATTTACAAGTAACAAGATTATGCACATGACACTGAGAAAAGAACTTTTGCCATTTTATTCGCTAATTTTCTTTGCATAATTCTTCAAGGGATGCTGGAAAGTTGTCTACAGGAACTCGGAAATGAATTTTCGCTTCAGTTTTTCTTTATTTTACTACATCAAAGAAAACCTGCTCGGTAGCTCTTTGGAACAAATTACATAATTTTTTTCACTCTTTCATTTTAGTCATACAAAGAAAAATACAAAATAATTATCTGAAAGATTTATTACCTATGTATATGAGAAATATAATACAATAAAGGAATAAAGGTGATAATGTGCATTGTGCAGATTGAAAAGCTTTGCTGAGTCCTTTTTACCAAATATCTAGGATGTTTTAGAGAAGTAGCGTATGAAGATTCGAACATTTTGAAGGTGAAACGAAGCGATATGTAACGCGCGCGGCGACACGGAGCACTGCTCACCATTTCCCGCGACTGCCGAACCACCCACGACGCGCGACGCTCGTTTATCATGCGACAAATAGCCTTCTCCATACGAACTCTGCTACTATGCGTGTGTCTTATGTCGTATCTTCCTTCCTCCAGAAGGTTAGTCTCTCTTTGTTTCTCGTAGCTGTTATACACCCTATTCTGAAATATACAAAGACTTATTATTATCCGTGAGGTCTCGCACGTTGTTTCTCAGTTGCTAATCCGTCGTCAAGGAAATAGCAATAACTTTTACAAAGAACTTCTGGGACTTCGCGTGCACTAAATGTTAGGAGCTTTAATTCAATGTTTCAGTTCAAGCACGCTTTAACGATAGACGCTAGACGAATGAACATTAGAGTAGCTCTTATTTATAGTTTGATGAACAATTTGGCTATAACTCAATGAAATTTAGTTCACTTAGCTGATGAACAATTTTACCTATGACTCAAAAATGGTTTTTTGGATTTTACTTTTCCTTGATTTTTTTTAACCCAGTGGGTATTCCCGACAATCTGGTTCAAGAGCCGTTCAAATATCTCAAAATCTCTGCCTATTATTAAAGGTCAAAATAGCTATTTGTGTTACAAGTGCGGAAAGTTGAACATTCCACATGAGTAGAATGTTCAACTTCCAGCACATGTCACACAATTTTTTTGCAAAAAATGCATGAAAAAAGCCACATTCCGTGTCCATAAAGCGTAAGGAAAATTCCTCAGTTGAGTTTTCCGGCTACGCCGCATGATAGCGCCACATGCCATTTGAATATTAATTCCCGACTAACTCACAAGCGCTCGTAAATGATTCAATGCGGGAATATTCCCGCACAAGTGCGGAAATGTTACATTCCCGCACGCTATTCTCAGAGTAGAGGAATCTGGAATTTTCCGCACGCTTTATGGACACGGAATGTGGCCATTTTCATGCATGTGTTGCAAAAAAATTTTTATTCTAATTTTCAAAAACATAGCCAATTTACGCAAAACTTTTTAAATTCTTCGCTCGAATTTCCCGAATCATTGATATTTGGACGAAATTAGATCTTTCCCTTAATTTCAGAATGTTAGAAAAAAGTAAAATTGAAAAAAAATCATTTTTTGGCTATAACTCAATAACGGCTGTTTTTAATTTTAATTTCCCTTAATTTTTCTGAATCCGGTTGGTATTCTTGACAATCTCATTCAAGAAACTTTCAAATATCTTAAAAACTCTGGCTTTTATTAAAGATAAACAAAAATGTTTTTTTTATTTTTCGAAAATAAGCGTCATTCAATGTTTACGGTGAAAACTTTTTAACTAAACGCCATTTCCAGCGTTGGTTCACTCGTTCTCCTTCCGGAGACTTTAATCTTAAAGATGTACCACGTTCTGGTCGTCCAACTGTTGCGGATGACGACAAAATCAAAGCAGCTGACCGAAAGATGGCAAAAGACCTATTTGTCATTGATTGACATTTGCTATTAATATTTAAAAAACCACTTTGAAACTCATCAAGTAACCATATTACTTCCCGAACAATCTAAAAATTTTATTTCTTTTAATTCTTTCCAATTCTTTTGATTTTCGATGCTTTCTCTGCAGATGTTTTTAAATTCTATTGAAAGATATTTCTATATACTATGAACGGGTTACGTCCCTTTTTATTAAAAATAAAAGCCGTTATTAACCGTCTATCTTTTCGTGACGAATAGCGAAACCTTACAAATTTGATTGGGTGAATTGGAAAGGGGAATTTTTCCGTCCCGCTAATGCCATTCGTCGGAAAAGCTGGTTGAATAGACCCACCGTAAAATAAAACACAAGATTGTAATACACAAGATAAGATATTAATGTAAAATCTTTTGGCAAAAATAAATGTCATATAACTTCAAGCAAACTATAGTTCCTCAACGTCTGTCCATTAGCTCTATATTGTAATTTAGGGATGAATCCGCAAGAGTAGTTCATTTTATGAGTGCAAGTTTGTTAAATTGTCATAGGATCCTAGAGAACGTTGACGTCTCAAGGTGGTGATATTACGATGAATAAGAGAGGGTTGGCAGTCTCCGGAGGTTTAACCGGGGGTGGTGCATATTTCACGGTCGGTGGTCCCATCTCGCGGAGACAGTCTGAACCAGCGTGGATACATCATCGCGTGACGCCGCGTAATAACCCCCGGGCAACCACGAGCGCCTTTCAAAACCCTCTTATTTATTCATCTCACCTCGCCTTTCACCCTTATCATCGTTCCTCTCCCCTCTTGACTCACTCACTCCAACTCCTTCACTCTTCTTCACTCTCCTTCACTCTCCTTCATGTATATACGCAAAGGTCCCCCTTCAATCTGCGCTACTCGAATCTCATACCAGATTCCACCATCTCCTTTGGTCTCATACTCACTCTGCATTGGTAACGCTTTTTCTGATCTCGAAACTCCACGGAGATGTTCGCTCCGCCTTTTGCAACCAAAGATCTTCAGATCAACATCATTATTTGAGTAAGCTTCATAAATTCCTATAGATGATAACGCAATCTAAATTGATATTTAACCTATTTTGTTCATATTTTAAAGATAACTTTTCAGGAAAGCGATTACGTAACTTTCCTGGTGGAATTAAGAAGATAGAAAGTCTATTTGATTTTTTTTGAATCATCATCATTGAAATACAGAGGAAAAATTCATCCAAATGTATCCTTCCCTTTTTCTCTCTTTTTTAATTTACCATTTCCTTTCTTTTCTCTTTCGTTTTGAATCACAATCTTTCTATCTTTTTGTATCCTTCATCTATCCTCGTCAATAATTTCCTATCTTTCACCTGTCCCCGCTAATTTTTTTCTGTCCCTTTTGCAATCTACTGCCGCAGCGTTCTTTTAAAATCTCAACTTTCCTATACAGATCTATCCTTTGTCTAATCATTTGAATCCTTATCTATCTCTTTTACAATCTAATACAATGCTTATCCCTTTCTATCTCTACCATTCTATCCATATCTATCCTTTTATAATCATTTCAATCCTTTTCTATCTCTCTTGAATTGTATTACCAATTCTATTCTTTTCAATCCATACCTTTCTATCCATATCTATTCTTCGTTTTACAGAGTTAAATATGGAAAAAAATAGGAAAATATGGAACACTGAGTTCCATCTTTGCTATTTCACTGGAAAAAGACGGATACACATAAAGATAGAACAAGATAGACTTTCTATCCCTTCAGAGAGATAGAAAATTTGTATCCTTTTCTATTCAAAAATTTATATCTCTTTACTTATAATAGGGTTTCCTTTTCCCCATTTTCCACTTCTCATCTGTCTTTTTTGGAAAATTCACGTGGCACGTGACTGTTGAATTTTAAAACGTAACTAATGAGAAAAATTATGACATGATGTTGTGTTCATGTGTTCACATCTGACGTCTACGTCAAGGACTTGGAATTCATCATCTTAGAGTTGCCAAAAGACTTTATTAGGAATGAAATATTTTTTCCGTTGGTTTTTAATAAGTGAGTGTGTTGTAGAAATTTATAAATAGCATAAGGAATTTAGAAAAAGGGTTGAGGAGAAGGTTTGAAAAATAACTTTGGTAATGGGGTTGAGATAAGGGGTTCAGAAAAAGGAATTTAGAAAACAGGATGGAGAAAGAGGGTGAAACAAAAAAGCAAATTACAACATCTGTATTATGGATTTCAAATGAAGAAGGAGGTGTATTAACTCGAGGCATTATCAGCCTTAAGGAATACATTCTCATCATGATACTCGTGCTTCGCCCTCGATATTCTGCATACATTTCTGTACCAGAGAGTGTAATTATAGCTTCTCGATTTTTTGTGTCAACAATTCTGCCGCCACCGATATGACTTAGTCATAATTTGAGAATCGCGCTGTAAAGTGGCTTTATCCTACTTTTTTCTTATACGATTTATTCCTTTCATATTTTTCGTCACGGTTTATAATAAATTAACTATTATGATTATATGCATTATACAATTCAACGACAGGACATACATCATAAGGGTGTAGACACTCTAGACTCTAGAACGTCACGTGCCTGCACGTGCTAGTCTCACAATCCAGCGCTGGGTACCCTGTATTCCTATACCCTTTACTTAGGGGATGTTTTCAAACTACCACCCACCACAACAACAAAACCACACAAATAAAATCCCTCTTTAGATAACCCTTCTCAGACGACAGTGCTATTTATTGCATATTGCTATTATTCTATATTCGACATAACCAGGATAGAAAAATTTGTGATGAAATTATGTCTCATGAATATTATATAAAATACCAATCACAACGCGTGTATGGAGTTATTTTCTTACTCCTGACTACCTGTTGAAAGCTAGTAGGCAGACACCTAAAAATTGATCACTTTATGTTATATTGCCTTGTGTTTAGTGGGATAGTCTCAGCAAATTTTTAAACGAAAAATTGGTGAAAAAATTATTCAAATCAGTTAAGTTGAAACTTGAATAATATATTTTCACTTATATTTACATATGCAGGGTGTTTCGCGACCTCTATCATTAATTGAAAATACAAATACTTGATTAAAATCTAAGTCGAAAACTCTCATAAGAAAATGTTGTAAAATGCGTAGTTTGTAAACTACAGAGCATTAAAGTTGACCAAGCAGAAGCACGCAGACTGCCAAGAATCCATGATGTATTATGAGAATGCACCAACCGAATTTTTGTTGAACCAATCAAAGTTTTGTTAAACTTTCTTGGTTCAACAAAAGGTTTGTTGAAAGAACCAAGATTTGGTTGGCACAACCAAAGAATTTTTGTTGCTTCTATAGCAACAAAAAGTTTTGTTGTCCGAATCAAACAGTTTTCTCAGTGTGTATGTGTGTGTGTGTGTGTGAAAGTCAGTGTTGTTGAGATCTCTTCTGATTGGTCAACTTTAATGCTCTGTAGTTTAAAAACTACGCATTTTACAACATTTTCTTATGGAAGTTTTCGACTTAGTTTTTGCTCTAGTATTTGTAGTTTCAATTAATGATAGAGGTCGCGAAACACCCTGTATAAACGAAATTATTATCATGACAGTCTGGTAATATTTCTTAATCAAAAAGTTATAGTTTTAACTGAAATTGCAATGAAATAATCACGTATAAAAAAAAACGTGATACTTGGAACCTAATCATAATATAAGATTTTGACCTTTATCACTCCTGGGAATAATGTGGGCTTGCGTGTTGACATTTTGCATCTTCCGTAGGAAAACTGCTTAGAAGTTGCATGTCTACCGCCGGGTGAGTATTATAGTTTCTAACGTTATTCAAAAAATAAAAAAAAATAAAAGAAATAAATCAAGTAAATAGATAGACATAAACAAATACAAATTCAAATATAAATATAAGTATAGAAATAGAGTTTCGAATGGTGATGAAAGATTGTCTAATAAATGTCACTTGTCTTTTTGACAAAACGAAACTATGATTTCTATCAAAAAATGTTTATAGGGTTCGTGTGGATCTTTTTGCAAGAAACTTTTATCTTTCACTTGTCATTGTCGTTTAGCTATATTTCGGAATTTTCGATGTTCACATAATACATGGAGAAAAATGTAATTCCAAATCTTCGATGTCACTGCTATTACTTCGGATTTCATTTCCCAACGTGTCTACCTTTTCAGATCCAGGATGAAAATTTAATAAATGATTCATACGAAAATATTTCAATCAAATAGTAAGAATAAGCTAGTAAGCATTTATGAAAATAATAACCTAGTATATATGCCGCCTAGTGAATGATCAAACTTGGGAACCTCACATGGTAATAAGCTTTCATTTCGTAATTTCCATCGCAGTAATTATTCTTCAAAATATATTTCTGTCTTTTAACTCAATTCTAAAATAGTTCAGTTTACTTTTATTTCGAAATGTACTTTCTTTAAAGGAGCACAAAACTTTGAATTGCGATTAAATCTGTAACTGGATACAATCGTAACACATCTTTAGTACTACTTTCTTTAACCCTTAGAAAGTATTGAATATTTTTGGCTGAAAACTTTTTGTATAATGTTTAGTAAGTACGTTTAGTAAAACGTGCATTCTTTCCTAATTGAATAGTACTTTTAAAAATTGCTTAGCAGTCTTTCCAAAACCGAAATTTTCATTTTTCTCTGTGTATTTTCCATTGTTGAAACGTAAACTAAAAGTATTATAAAAAATGGTTAAAGACTACTTTTGTAGATCATTTAAGGTAAACAATTTCGCTTATTCTAGCGTCGTTTAGCTGTCCATTTGAATTTACGATTTGTTTAATATAATTTGTTACAGTTGAGACGAAAACTGGTAGTCCTATCAAAAATGATTATAGGAAATTATATCTTTTTCGAAAGCAAAAAATTTGTCTTCTGGATCTTTTATCATGTCGTGAGACTTACAGAAAGACTGACAAAAAGACAGACAGACAAACATGGAAACATGCTTGTAAGTGCTGATTGATCTCTGGTTGTTAATTGTAGTTGTAAGTTCGTTAAGAGGACGTTATAAAGCTGTGAACCGTGAGTAAGATATGAGCTTTCTTACCGAAGTAAACGTCGTGCAAACACTGCACTAATTTCAGGAGAAAACATCACCCAAGGGCGAAGATCTATCGCGAAGCGTTGAAATTTATTTTTGTATCAAGTACACGTGTCTAACTAGTTTGTTCCCAGAGAAAGTAAGGGTCCTTTTCCTAAGATTAACGATACTTTAGTTCTGTTTTAAAGAGGTCCTCAGTTGCCTCTCCAACCACCGTCGACTTATCCAACAATCGAATACCACGGCTACTGTAGAATCTCTACAACTAAATCTCCCCTGCACGTTTGCGGAACAAAGTACAGAATCTGAGAGTCTCTTTCCGCCTCTATTTCTTTCTGTGTCTCTGTCTTTGACTCTGACTCCATCATATTTTCCCTGCTGTATAAGGGACAAACCTCATTTTGTTATTTTATATACTCAGGAAAAAGCAGAAATCGTCGTAACTTGAAGGCAGGGCATTTTATGATGAGTAGAGAAGTGGTTGCGGGCATTGTGGTGGAGAGGGAAGGAAAGGGATGGGAAGGGAAGGGAAGGGAATGTAAGGGTGGTCGTGGTTTGTAGGCGAGGGATGACACGGAGGCACGGGGCAAGTGAGCAAGGGAAGGAGGTGCGAAAGTAAGCGAGCAGCTATGGGGGCAGAATTGATTGCTTTCATTACGCAAAAAAGCTCCTCTCCCTCGACTTGATATTTTTAACTTCTGCTGCGGTGGCGAATAAGTAAGTGCGCTATTTACATCAAATCTCGTAAGTTATTGCTCCTGGTAACAGTTCCGTGGAGCACAATATCCTGGTCTGAATTTCTCGACGCCAACTGCACCTACGACAGACTCCCTGGAAAATCTTATGTAATGATTTATGTCCGCTTGACCTTGTCCTGTACTCGTTATAGAAAAACCACAATGGGTAAGACAATTTATCTACTGTTTCTAAGTGCATTTCTACTATAGTCTCATTGTAAATGAAGGCAACTTGTCAGAAAAGGTTTCTTTGCTCCTTAAAGTTTACTTTATTTCTCCTAAAAATGTTTAAATAGATTCTTAATTGGAGTTTATCTACAGAAAGTATCATTTTTAGGGACTTGCTAAACAATTTCTACACATTCAAGAAATATTTCACAGAATATATTTTTAAAAAATCTAAACCTGTAATGATATTCATTTTGAAATTAACTTGAAAAATTTTACTCGTGAAAATGAAATCTAATCCTTCGTGTAGCTAAAAATGTAAATAAGAAATCTTTTAGATAAAAATTTATGAGAGTGATATTTGACTCCCTTAGTACACAAGGTAATAATAATCATTCCTGCGCACCTGCAACAACTGTGGACTACATGTCCGATGAACATATTTCGTTTTACATGTAGAATTTTTATATATAATTTCAGCAATTCCATTCCCATGGGCATTGGTTGACTTTCTGAAATCATATTTTCCATAAATCTTCATCGTTTTATTTTTTTATTCTACGTTCAATTTACCAGACGTCCTTTTCAAAGAACTGAGTCCTCGATCTTCCGTTCTATGACAAATGTGATTAATGCAGCAACTGAGCGTTGGATTAGGAAGGATGGAAGGTCGCAGGACGAGGCACTGATTAGGTGGCCATGAGAGCACGTTGCACCCACACCCACATGATCGATGCACCCAGAACGTCGACCGAGAGCACGACAGTCTCATCTGCATCTGTCCTTCTAGCTAACCCCTGGCCTCAGCCTCATCCTCGTGCACCCATTACACCCTATTCGGGTGTAAATTTGTCCCACACCAAGGCCACTGCAATTACGCTGAAACATATTGCCCGTCAACGAGATCAAATTCGCTCGTTCATTTACGCAAATGATATGCCACACTCTAATGTTCTAAGATTCAACTTTAATATTTTAAGATTTAACTATGTATTACATCAGGGTTAACTTATACATCTTGCGATTGATATTTGCAGCTAATAATTGTATCTTCCAAATTCGATGTTTTCTTCAAAAGAGAAATTACTTGCAGACTTACGGTATTCTGAAGTCACTGAAGTATTCTGAAACATCAAGTGTTCTGAAGTTATATGAAGCCAGTAGTAGATGACTGTACCCGATCAATCAAATTGTTAACCCCAGAACTAAATTTAGAGTTTCCTCTACTTATGCAATTTATGCCTATAATTTTCAATTGCTTGTTCTCGAGTACGATCAAATATTCAGAAGACTAAAAGTGTATACAATATATAGCCTTTTTGCTGACATCAGTAATGAAGTTACTTTGCCTAACGAGTCGAAAATAACAGAGGTAGAATTGTGGTTGAAATCGAGGCGGGGCACAACTACCGTAGAAGGGTATATATGTCATCACGTGAACGACAAATGTACGAACAGAGATGATTCTTCCATAGGGGAGGGGATATTTAAACGAAATTCACTGAGGGGAATAACGCACTATACAACATGAATTATATAGGTACATGAACATTCCCGTGTGGAAATTGCCTTATTTAGCCTTATTTTAAAAAAGGCTCGGACCAGGTCTGGATCAGGCTGCCTGATTGTCAAATTTATGTAACGGCCCTGATCAGGTCCGTTTACGGCCCGGATAGGCTCCCCTTATTATTAAGTAAGGCAGCCTAAATTATACCGTAAGTAAGGTAAACGTACGGCCCTGAAAGGATACGGATAAAAATGTATTGAAGATCAGGCGTACAACAACACAA
>CAJFCO010000144.1:219872-237449 GCA_904066015.1 Synergus gifuensis
CCGGACCTTAAGTAAAATAAGGCAACCTTATCAGGACCTGGTAGTGCTCGGATTTAAATTTCTACACGGGTTGTTCTATATAGATGCAGAAATTTTTCTTTACTTCGCCGACTCACACTGCATATTTATGAAATATGGAGATGACTATATAGGTATTAAAAATTTTGTTATTCGAATTCATAAGAAATTTTACACTTGGAAAAACTTGTTCGCAAGTATTAATGAAATTTCAGATAACAAATCTGGTTTAAAATTACAAAATATAAAGGGAGATCGTCTGATCTACCCCACCCCCCGCGATATTAGCGCCATTGCATTATTTAAATTTTTATGGAAAAATTGTTTAAGATGCATTTCCAAAACCCAGAGTATTGCCCCAGCAGATTGTAGATTCTAGACACACGCAATAATGTTTTAAAAACGAATATTACTAAATCAGTATGTTATAGTATTATAGAATTTCATTATAAGGGTAGCAATACAAAGTTTTGAAAACGGAAACCAAATTTTTACTTGGGATTCAACAGAGTTTAACATTATTTATAAATAAGTACAAGTTTACTTAAAATTTTAAACAATAGTTTTGACTAAATAATCCCGCATAGAAATTTCCAAACCTGGCCCAGACCGGTGATGAAACGCCCGGCCCGATCGGGCCAGGTCTGGGCCTGGTCGGACGCCGTGTTTCACCCCGTCTGAAATCCCCGGATCTGGATCCGATAAGGGTCACAGCAAAATTTCTACTCGGGATTGCTGAATCTCCTTTGGATACATATATTAATCAATAAAATTTTTACTTCAAAGTGAAATTGCTCTTGAAAGGACATCGAGGAGGGGTTATTCACTCTTAAAATCTGTTATATGGTACATTCCTCCATGAAGTTTTTGAAATCTCGTTGAGGTCTCGGATTGGGAAGTTATTCCGAATCAATCTGAATCATTCCGGAATTTGTATCTAAAGCAAAAAGTTTCATTTTGACCTAATCTGAAGGAAGTTTTCAATTCGGATCAACCTTATGCCCATTAAAAAACAATCCGAATTTGTAATCCGAATGAAAAAGAATGAATTTGATCAACTTGAATTAATCAGAATTCACCCGAACTTTCAATCCGATTTATTTCGGTCAATTCTAATGTATATGAACTTTCAATCCGAATGAATCCGGTCCATCCGAATCAATCTGAATGATTCCAAAAAATCGGATAAATTCTTATTCATATGAATTTACCGAATTAAAAATTCGGATTGATTTTGAATAGGCCTCAGATTTATCCGAATTAAAAGCTTTCTTCGGATTAAATCGTAACGCAACTGTTTAGTTCAGATATAAATTCAGGAATAATCCGGAAAATATCGGATTTGTTCGGAATGAATTTCAATTCGAAACTTTTTTAAGAAATAGTATTGTACTTCTAAACAAATAATGAAACTTAATGTTTTCATATTTTCTTCTTTGGCGTAGAAAACGTATTGTATACAGTTTTAGTGATTGACTCACTTGTTATCAAGAAAGAAAAATTATGTTTTCTGCCCTTCGGCCAGAAAGCGTCAACTTCCCGGCCACTGCGCTAAACGAAGTTGCCGCTTTCTGGCGTCGTCGAGCAGAAAAATAGTATACACACCTTGGCCAGTAAAAAAGAAAGCCTCAGAACACATTTTTGTCAACCTCGGCTTCGCCTCGGTCGACAATTACATGTGATCTGAGACATTTCTTATTTTACTGACCTAGGTATGTAATATACTATTATTTCAATAAATGAGAAAAATTTCTATCATTCGTGTAATGCATATCATTTTGATACGAAAAGGTCATTATGATATGCGTTACAAATGTTTACAATAGGAAGAACTTTCATAGATGGAAACACTTTTGACGGATTTGACCAATCGTTTAAACTGCTCTGCAATAAAAATGAGCTATTTTCAGGGCTGGTACTGCCTGTTGTGGTTAACTACTACTTAAAAATACATGGCAAGGGAATATTTATGTTCTTAAAAAGTTGATAAAAGGTTTTCTTATTTATCAAAGCTGTTCTTTTTGTAATAAAACTCTATATGCATGCACGAAAGAAAAAAGTAAATAAATAAATAAAAAAATAAACTTAAAATCCGAAAAAGTAAACGCATACTCTATTGAGATATATTGCATCAGAAATAAGTGGTATAAGTCCCATGGAGTTTTATGTACCTGCGGGTCCACAGTATCCTGTAGACCGGTTACATAAGGTCGTCTTTCGCATGAGACAAGAGTGCTACGATACTACCGTATCTAGTGTCAAGGCGTCAAACGAAGAGAGGAAAGTATTCGACGTTCGAAAGCAAGAAAGAACGAAAGAACGAAAGAAGAAACTAAAGAACGCACTCAAATGTAAACCGGCCCTTGTGAGATTCGCGAACCGGCGGTGGTCCCACCGACGCCGATGGCTGACCACACCTTCCGGGCAGCCCAGGACTGATCCAGCCGTCGCGTCGCCTCGCAAGCCCAGCAGATACAGTGAGATACAGTGAGATGTAGATAGGGTCAGTCCCCCACCCTTGTTTGCAAGTGGTCCCTCTCACTAGGTGCATTTGCAACTCGGCTCTAAGACCTTCGACTACCCTCTGCCACACACTTGCTGACACGATTCACACTTGTTCAGTCAAAAAGTTTCATTAAAGGAAGTACGTGCGTCTAGCACACAAACATTAACAAAGCTTAACAAAGAATAATAAATCCGGTTGTGTGTACAATAAATTTCTTCAATAATTACATACTGACAAGTAATTTTATTTGGCGAAGCAGAATATGTAAGACGCTACTTATTTCAAGAGCAGGATGATACTGGCAAAAAAGAAATCGGGTCTAAGTGACTGGTACGGAAACATGGAGAGAATGTAAAGAAGGAGGAAATCGGCCTCGACGTCTAAAAGAAGAAAGTGTCATCCCGTCGACCGCCCTCAGGACTCGCGTCTCATGAATAAGCAGTGTTCGGGTGCTGCGTGATTTCGCATGGGATTGTTGGCGGTAGACCAGCCGACGAACGTTTATTTCGCAACCTTTACCACTCGGCGATGCCAATAACGACATTATCCCGTGCGACGCTGCCAGCGTTGCTACAGCAACCCCCATCGTAAACGCCCCAATATCCCGTCACGTGACTCTACTTCCACCAACGAACATACATCTACGGGATGCTGGATGCTGATCCAAGGGATGCGAGGCGGAGTCAGCGGCGTGGGGATGAAAGCTTCGAGATTCGAAGGGGCGAGAAGTCGCCAAAAGTCACGTGCCACCGTCAAAGACTCTCCATGCTTCCGCGTCGTCGCGAGACCAATCACCGTGAGCGAGCATCGATTGCATCCGTTAGTTAGACCAAATAAACGCCGATTCCAGTTGGACCGATTTTAGCGACTTCACTTTTCATTCATTCATTCAAGTTCGGTAATTTCGATCCGATTGCATCGAGAATATTTTTCAGTGTTTTTCCTCGGATTTATCGCACGTGTTCCGGATTAATTGTGATTAGCAGTGATTGTGTAGTTCAAATGAAAAATATGTGGTGCAAGCATGGAATGCCTTAAAACTAGAAACTTGATACGGAATTTCAAGAGCTGAGGCCAGTGAATGTTTTAAGTGCGAAAGATTTTCTGATACCCAGAAAGCAATACGTGTTTTATTATCAAATACATAGTTGTCATTGTATTATGTTATAAAAATATCCAATTTATATCTCAACTGTTGAAAGAATGGACGACCAATTCGTGCGTCCACCAAGAGGCCGCAGGCTACAAGGATCCTGAAAAACTAAAGAGATATGTCATTGACAAAATAACGGATTAGTGACCACCACTCGAATGCTGCATTCGAGGAGATTTAAAAGCCAGAGTGATTTCGGCAGAGGGCACGATGTACCGGCGGGCCGGATGCCCGCTGACACCACCCGTCGGCAACCACAAAGACATTCTTGATGACAGTCATTGTATACTGTCACCGTCGAGTGTGCCGTCGTCATAAACCAAAAGGGAGAGTCATTTAGAAAGTGTGTAAGAGGTCTTTATCGAGGATCAATAGGTATCGCGCACCTTGGACAGCCACCTGGATTTCCACATCCGACGGCCAGAAGACCAAGGGTAGCGAAATGGATCTTAGTACAGCTTATCGTTATAACCAAAATATGATGGAATATTACACATGTGAGTTAATCATGTTTGCCTGACAAATCTTTTTTTCGATAAATATTCCAATAAACTAATAAAGTAAAGCGAAAGTTTTACCGATTCATAAAGATGTTCATGTTTAATATTGTTAAAAAGAAAAAGTGGAAAAATGCTCATAAATTAGAAAGTATAACTAGAAGTATAAATGGAAAGTCAGGGATTTACTTTAAATAAGAGCATAACAATTAACGGCAAAGCGCAATAACTCGACTATTATTGAAATAATAGTATACAATCATGAAAAAAATTCTTTGATACAAGGTAAAAGAAGTAAAGGATTTATTTAAATCAAACAAACCTAAATTAATTAGGTACTCTTTGATTAAAGAGAAAATTATTTATCTAATTGCATATCAGACATATGAGTGTAGCCGAAGAAAAATCATAGGTTTTTTTATGTATACCTTAAAACTTGTGCATTATTTGTGTAATAAGTGCACCGATATCTGATGAATGTAACTCAGTTTCCAAGTGTTGTCTTAAAAAGTCTAAAAGTATCTATCAAAAATGAATACATTCTGAGAAAAGTTTACAACTATCTTTATTTTGTTAAACAAAGATCATTTAACAAAAAGAATTTAATTTTTAATTACATAGCTTAATTCACTAATTCGACTTAAAACTTAGTAGAAATAAAACAATATACAATAAGAAAATCAAAATGAAATAATATAGATTTACTGAAGTCTCAATATTACACGATTATATGCAAAATTTGTTTGGTAAAGCTGAAATCACAACAATATCCAATCGTACAATCTTCGTTTGATTAATTACCGGTCAGAATCACTACTTGAAAAATAATTTACATAATATAAAAAATTGGAAAAATTGGAAATATCGCTTATAAAAAAATGTAAGGCTCTAAATATTTTAGATATAGTAAATTCTTGTTTTTCCTATGATTATGCGGCGGCGACGGTCACGGCACGGTGGCGGTTTTTGTCGCAGCGCGCAGCGCGATGTGAAGTCAAAGTCTTTCTAAAAAGTGAGTTTATTTCGAAAAAGAACGTTTCCTGTCATTGCATTAAACTTCAATATGTCTCTGTAATTTTTTAAATAAATGAGTTCATTTATATTGTAAATCTCGTCAAGAAACAGAATTTAAACATTCAAAGTAAGAAAACGCTTTCTTTAAAACGAAATAATTTATTATTTTATTTCATTCATGAAAAACTACTTATGTATCAGCTTGGTTTGTAATAAAATTCTCTCTTTCGAATTCAAATATGTAACATGTAAAAAGTGATAAGAGATGCAAATCATTGTTTTTTTTTTAAGAAATAATGATTGGTGTCTATATAGAAAGACAGGAAAAATAGTTTTATGTACTTTTAATATGTTGAAGATTGAAATTCTATGATTTTTATTTCCAAATATTATGATATTTACAGTGAAATTTAAAAAGCTTACGAGGCGGACATTCCGTCGCCATGGCGGGTCGATTCCTTCCGGAGAGTGGAGTAATAAAATCTTTCATATATTCGTGTGTTTGGTACAGAGCAATACATAATACGAGCGTAATGTAATATACGAACAAAGCCATGGGAGAGAAATATCGAATATCTACTGGAACTCTATATCAAACTTCTTGGCTCCTGACAGACACGTATAATACACATATGTGCATGCAACAACAAATATTTTATATACGTTTTATACGCATAGTCACCAATGCGTATTTCACCCAATTTTTCCTATTCGTAATTTTCATAGAACGAATTTTTTTCTTAATTTTTAATTATTCTTCGTACATTTCCAACATCTTATTCCCGCCGATTTTCCAATCCTGTTTTCAACTCCCTTTTCCATCCCACTTTTCCAATTTCGTTTTTCACAAACTGGGAGGCGATTATGTAATTTCATTTCACCTTGATTTAACTTTTATTTCATTATCACGTGAATTCATCTTCACCTCACTTCAGTTTTTTGTCAAACTTCATAGCGAATGACAATTGACATCCGTTGTGAATTTTGACAAAAAGATGAAGAAAGGTATATTTGATTTCACGTGAAAGTGAAATCAAAATGAAATGAAATTACATAATTGCCTCCCTGTTTTCCAACATCCGTTTCCCTATCCTTTTTCCAACCTGTGTTTTGAAGCATCTTTTCAAGGTTTCTTTCTCCATCCCCTTTTCAATCTCCTTTTACAACCCTTTTATATGATGTATTACATTTTTTAAAACCTGTTTAAGCATTACTTTTTCCGAACCCATTTTGTAAAACTTTTTTACCCAACCTCTTTTACAACCCCCTTTTACATACACCTTTTCCAAAACTCTTTTTCCAAACATTGCCGTCAAAAATTAAACTGTACGTATAAGTTACATTGTTGTTTATGTTGACCTACATAGCATTATACTATTGGTCGAGATTAATGGAAATTCAAAATTTTTAAATTTTCTACTTAGCAGCTTTTTTCTTTTTTTTTTTTTATTCGGGTTTCATTTTTTTGTTTATGTCAAACTATTCCAAGTAGGCCACCATAAATCAAAAGTCGTTTTTTTTTCACTATAAAATATGAATTTTTTATAGCCTTCATGTATGAAAAAAATCCCCCAAATTTTAGTAAAAAAAAATTTTTTTCAAAAATTATCAACAATAAAAATTGAATTTTACAAAATGTTTAACTTTTTTCTCGTGAATTGCGAAACGGATTTTAACGATTCTTACGTTGAAATTTCTTTTTAAAAACGTACATTCCAGAAATGTTTCTTCCTAATATAAAAACATTGAAAGCTTGTTTAAAAAATATTAATTGCTTATAATCAAATTGTACTTATTTCGTGCTTTTAAATGAATTTTCTTTCATGCCATTACGTAATATTTATTTGTTTATAAACGATGTTTTTTAAACAAATTCAATGTTTTTATAATGAGAAGAAACATTTCTGGAATGTATGTTTTTAAATAGAAATTTCAACGTAAGAATTGTCAATAACCGTTTCGACGTTCACGTGAAAAATGTTAATCATGTTGTAACATTCAAATTTTCATTGTTAATAACTTTTGTATAAAAAATAATTTTAATTAATTAAGGCTATAAAGAAATTCATTTTACAGCAAAAAAAAACGACTTTTGATTTATGGTGGCCTACTTGAAATAATTTGACATAAACAAACAATTCAATCTCAAATAAAAAAAACTGGTAAGCAGAAAATTCCAAAATTTTTCAAACACCTTTTTCAAAATTCTTTTTCCCAAACATTTTCAAAGTCAAACATTTTACATGAAAATTGTAGGTATTAATAATGTAAAAAGATATATTATCCACATTTGGAAAATCCTGAAAGTAAACTTTTTTCATTTTCATAATTTCTATGAATTATATTTACTTAGTATTTACTTAGAATTATAATTAACATAGTGATAATATCTTCAAAATTCAAGAAACTCGTGCACGGAGAGACTTTAATTATCAATTTTTGCGTTTCTTCCATATATATAGTTTATGTAGTAAGTTAGAATTTAGGGATAATCGATGTTCTGTTACAAAAGTTCACATAGTGATAGTTAAATTGTGGTTGTGATATATTTTTAGGAAGAAATCTTAAATATTTTACACTCTTTATATTGGGAATAAGAATTTTTCTAAATCACTATACTTAGTAAAAATGGTCACATAGTCTTGTGAATCATGCTGAAAAAAATAAAATAGGGAATACACAATTCCCCCTCTTAGTGAGACTTATTTAGACACGAAAATGTTTCTTCTCGCTCTCTCCTCTCTTCCGAAAGTATTAATTTCCCACTTCTTAAATATGACACAGACCTATGTACCTAATTTAATTTAACCTATATACATATATCTATCATATATCTAACGTAACTATCGCTAATGAAACGCACTCATTACAATGAGACTAAAGATTCTTTCTGTCCTTATATACTACTAGAGAAAAGTTTCATCACTTGCGAGAAACTACTACAGGGCTGGCACAAAATATCATGATACCCACTGTCTAGTTCAACTTCTATATACTTGCGGATACAAAGTTGGTTGTGCCTTGGACTTCATTCAATTGAACATTTTAACATTACGTCACACTCGTCACACTCACTTCTATTTAAAAAACAAAGCGATGTCAGAATTTTTCACTTATTTTATTCGATAAAAATTAATTTCAGTCAAACTCCTATGTAAATAATGCTCTGAACTTTTCCAGATAACATTTTTTTATTGATTTCGACCTTACCGATCGTTTGTGATATAATATTAGACTGCTTAACTTTCGGGAGAAACCGGGAGAGATTGGAGAGCATTCCCCTAGTAGAAATTGGTGCTAGTTTTGTGCAAGTTTCTAGTCAGTTTTTCCCTACGTCTGGTTAGTACCCACCGAGGAAACTTGTCAGTTACTAGTAAGGAATGTAACGCTGCATCGAGTGAGGAACTGAGTAGAAAATCTAGAAAGAATCTGGTTAATTTTTTACTAGGTACTTACATAGATTTAATAAAATTATTTCCATTTTTTAAGTGAAATGTAACTCTTATTTATTTATTCATATGAATATACTTATAATTAATCGATATTTGTAAATTTTAACACATATATATTAACAAATATGCACACAATGCTGGGAAGATTCGAACGCAATACCTATGGGACGATAGTCCACGACCTTAACCATTATCCTAACTCATGAGATGGTGTCTCCCCACATTTTTACACAATGCACTCTGTTATACATAAATATCAAATTCAACAGATTGAAACTGTAAAATTTACATATTTCCTCTGTTAAATTTACAAATTTTCATCGCTCTAAATCAACAGATTTTTATCTGTAAATATAATAGGTTCTTTCTGCTATGTTAGCAGATGACTCTAACAGAAGCATTTTTGTAAATTTTACAGATAGAGTTGTAAGATTAACAGATTTTATCTGTTAAAATCGCAGAAATGTCCAACAGATCTGAATCTGTAACTTTAACAGATTCATTTTTCTGCATGTGGAATCTTTCGAGTTGAAACTGAGCAGGAAATCCTAGGTAGTTTCTATCCAGATACTGACAAGGAAAAACTATTCTCGTATTAAATGAGGAAATTTCATTGATTACTAGTCAAGGATTTGCTCATTGAAATCTGTTCAGGAAATTCTAGTTAGGTTCTAACTACACGGAGAAAAATTTAATTCCAAATCTTCGATATCACTGCTATTATTTCGGATTTCATTCCCAAACGAGTCTACCTTTGCAGATCCAGGATGAAAATTTAATAAATTATTCATACGCAAATATTTCAATCAAAGGTCAAATAATAAGAATAAGTTAGTAGGCACTTATGGAAAGAATTTCTATGCCGCCTAGTGGACGATTCTATATAAAGTATAAAGCGTGCACGAACTTCATACTACGATTCATACGCGAGCCTTATGAGTAGGTGCCAAGCGACCAGGGTATATCGGTAGCCGCACTGGACTCTGTTGCGGTTCAGTCTAGTAGTCAGTCCCATACCGCACTCAAGCAGTTTTGTTTGAAATAGCAAGAAAAGAAACAAACGCTTGTCACAAGCATTGAAGGGCTTGGCCTTCAAACAACCTAAAACACATTCTACCAAACTTGGAAACCGAATATAATTAGAAATTACATACATGTATAATCTTAAACTTGATATTATTATAAAGCTGAAACAGAAAAATCGGGTTAGAAGAAAACGAAGCGCTGGCGGGAATCGAACGCGGGTCTCCTGGGCAGCAGTCTGATGGCTTTCCACGTACCTACAGAGGATTATGAGAATCGAATTAGAAACGCCCAATGTAGTAAACACGTGAATCAATATTGAGGTGCATTAGCTTATGTATCATCTTCTGGAAATATAGGACTGACTACTAGACGTTTTGAAACGTGCGCAAAATGATACTTAGAAACTCTACAGAGCATTATACAATTTATACTCTGACGTATTTTTTTACCAATCCCATTGTAACTTCACATGATAATAAGCTTTCATTTTGTAATTTCCATTGCAGTAATTACTGTTCAAAATACTTTTCTATCTTTCAACTCAATTCTAAAATAGTTCAGTTTACTTTCATGTAGAAAAACTATAAATATATTTTCTTAAAACGAGCACAAAATTTTGCTTTACGATTACATTTTGTAACTGGATACAACTGTAAGGCATCTCAAGTACTACTTTCTTTAATAAAACGTATAAAACTTTTACATTAAATGGCACTTAATGCCATTAGCATATGAAATATTTATCAATATTTTAGGAGTCATTTTAATTTTTTATGGCTACTAAAATATCTAGGAACGGAACCTATATTCGTGCATTGTTTCCTAATTGAATAGCACTTTTTAAAATTATTTAGCAGTCTTTCCGAAACCGAAATTTTCATTTTTCTCCGTGTAGGCATTAGCTAGTTCCTCTAGTCTATTTTTTCCCCATTTCAGCCCTACGAGGTACTTGAGAGTGTTAAGGAAAAACTAGACCAATTTCTACTAGAGTCGACTATTTTTATTAAAAGAATTTAGAGTTGATCTTATCGCTTATATAATATTAAAATTCCATAAATTTCTTACAATTGATCCCAGATATCTTTCGAAAAATTTTTTTTCAAAACTTATTTTTCACCAGTATCAATTATTCCAATTGGCAATTTCATAATCGTGAATAATACTCTTTCTTAACGTAATATTGTAATTCTTATTGCGCAGAATTATAATGACCCATAAAAATATATGGAAAACTCATATTGAATTAAGAAGGAATATGGTAGTACCTGGATTATCTCTATACATTTTTTAAGAATCGTTGATATGCCAAAGAACATTATTTAATTAGAGTTTAATTTTAATTAGAGTATCTCCGTGTATTTGAAAGCTTGACTCAATATCATGACAGGAAATCCTTGCAATCCCTTCACAAATTAAAGATCACACGAAGAGCATGCCGTTCGCGGCTAGTTAATTTTCACAATCGACACCAATATAATCTCACCAAGATGTATTGACAAAAGCGATATAAGCGATTTGCAGTCTTTTAATACATGTTGCTACCACAGTACTAATATATATTGTGATGTGCCGGTACTTCCAGAACTTTGGCTTACAAACGAAAACAAAAAAAAACGCCTCTTTGACTTTCAAGTATTTTAAAATAAAAATACATTTTTACATTCCCATCTCAAATGAGAAAGTATTGGTTTTGTGTGAAAAATTACTTTTGCGCTTATTTCATAAAATCTTGACGTTTCAAAACTCCCTGAGTGCGAAAAAAATGGTTTTTACGTCGGTGTCTGTCTTTCTGTCTGTCTGTCGTCGTCGTCTCCCTGTGTCCACTAGAGTTGCCCAAAAACACTTTTTTTTCTTACAGAATCTCGATCCCCCCAATTCGTTTCTAAATCCGAAAACAGAAATGTCACATTCTTCTTTTACATTTTGATTTTAACACGCGTGCCTATTTTGACTTAAGTTTCCCACGTAAATTGCATGGAATAATTTTTCAGGGTTTACAAAAATGTTATGGGAAAGTATAGAAGGTTTATATCTAAATTGTTGACTATCCAAGAAAGAATTTCATATATCACACACATGGGTTTGACACCCCTAACAGACCCCCACCGTGCCTTGAAAACTATCTTTAAAACGAAAATTGTCAATTATTCATAAAATCGACCTTCCGAGTGTTTTATTCTCGTTTTTTTTAAATAAAAATTATTTCTATCAATCTAGTGGAATATTTATCAACAATTGTTAATTAACTTTTAATTATTTAAACAAATTCCATTTGTTTAAATAGTTATTTTTTCGAAAATTCATTTTTTAAAATAAAAATTGATGTGTATTGGTTTAATGGAATATTGATTAACTATTTTTCAATTATTTAAAAAAATTGAATTTGTTTAAATAATTTTTTTTTGAAAATTGTTGTTTTTTTATTAAAGATTATTACCATTTATTTGTTAGAATATTTATTAACATTGGTTAATTAATTAAAGTTAAAGCATTTGTGTATCTTAATTTTGTGATTACAAGAGAAAAAGGCTCGAGATTTATATTTATTATATGTTCCATGTTTTCTTCTTCCATGTATGGTATTTATAATATATTGCTTCCTCATGGAGGAAGCTTTGTAGTGGTGACAAAAATCCACTTTCTAAAAAAAGGTTTTTTTGAACACATTTTAAGTGGAATATATCTAATATGATGTCCTGAAAAATTGTGTGTGTGTGTGTGTGTGTGTGTGTGTGTGTGTGTGTGTGTGTGTCACGCTTTCAACGATCCTGCAATATCTTTGGAACGCTTATAGATAAATTGATGAAATTTGGCATATTTATTCCACTATTTACCAAGTTGAATTTTTTTACAAGGGTTTACCAAAATATTTAATTTTACAAATTTAGTATACTTATGTAATTTTCGAATAATTCATTTTTCCACTATAACTTCTCAAATATTCAAAATTTAAAGCTGATGTAAGGAAAATGAAGATTACTTTCATCGAAACGAATCGATTGACCTATATGATTAATGCATTTCATTCAAAAATAAGGATGTCATGGTTAATTGTATGTACATTTACAGTAGTATTATTTTTTTCATTTTCTATCTGATATTGAACATTAAATCTCGAATATCATGAAAATATATGAATTATAAAAAGCATAAATATCGAATAAACACGAATTTTGTAAAATTTTGTAATTTAGTGTTATAGTTTTAGAATCCGCATTTATAATATATGTCAAGTGAGTTGAATGAAGCGTTACTCAAGTTGTGGTTACTGGTTCGAGTAGTGCGAGCTTGTCCAAATTGTGGACCAGGCAGAGCAACCTCGGAAGAGCCGAGCGACCGGGTTGTTGCGAGCTGGATAGAGCTAGAAACCCTCGTATTCTCGTATAGTTGTGCTGGTCAGCAAGCGTGACGACTCGCAGGGTAGCAAGGCCTAGCTCACTTTGCTTCTCTCTCATGCCATCCAACGAACCCCATGACTACCGGTCTCACCATGGGGATGCGACCATAAACGTGAGAGTGAATTGATTTGCGACCGGAAGTATGTATCGTTTCTAGTAATGATCGGCCGACCGCCCGCTCTGATAATCATTGTCTTCGGGGATAAAATCAAACGATAGGTACAATATCTATGCAATAACGAGAGTTACAAAATATATTTTTAGCAATATTTTCAAAGTTTACATGTCCAAAACGTAATGTAATTTTACAATATAGTTAATTTTACATGTTTCATATACTGAATTACGAGAAAAATTCAAGTTTCTAAAGCTGAAAATTCATTATAAACTGTTCATGTTATATATGCATATTATTCTTTGATTTTTTAATGATTCTTCGACTAATGACAATACTTACTACAATATAATTGGCATATTAAGACAAATCTATCGAAGGAATTAGATTACATTTATTGTAATAAAAATAACATTGTTTAGGCGTTTCAATCCCGATATATTCAAATCCTTATATAGCTGACAGACACTTTCTGAGATCAGATTCGTTTTCATAACACCAATTATTATTATATATAGCAATTTCAATGCATACTTTAACAGCAGTATTTAACACTTACAGAACAAAGAAAAATAAAGTAATGAAGCATCGAATAGTACGATACATATATACATACATAATAGTAGATTATGATATGTGTAAGAATTAAGTACTTTGTTCACCGTGGATGTAATAAACGAAGGTTTCCATTTACAATGAAATTACTAGTATCCTGTAACAATAACCGCGCCTTCTTCTCGAGGCGTCATAATATACATCCTCCAACAATTGGATGTTACTAACTTTTTCCTTTTCAATATATTTACTTCATTTTGAAACTCACAATTGATTTTCAAGTATATTTTCACCAAAGGTAACAGTTTTCGATCAACTTACAAGTCAATCACTGGTTAGTGTAAAGAAGTAAGTAGCGAATTGCGAGAGACAAACAAATTTTTCTCCATATATTTAGTGACAAAAATGTACTAAAGCCTAGTGAATAAACTTAAAAAATTGAAAATTTATACTTAATGCCTATAAGCATATTATAATTAAAAAGCTCAAAGCTCACGAATATACAGATAATTTTATTTTTAGGAATATAGCAGTTGGCGTGATTGACTTCTGTACAACAGTAATTACCAGTAACGAACGCCTGCAGAGAAAAAAGTGAAACTTAGTTTAGCAAGCAATTTCTAACTTTCTAAATTCGGCTTGTTACCGCATTTCAACCAGTGAAACAATTAAAATGAATTTCTGCTTTAAGGAAACAAAAAAAGACATATCCAATTGTCAATAGAATTAGACAGCATGATCTATGTTACTTATAATTACTTATCCATTCAAATTACATTGTAACTACTGATAATTTTAATCAAAGGTCTTTAGCATTATATAGTTAATTAAATCAATGAGCAATATGTATCATATTGAAGATTTTATACTACTATATAATATATATATTTAATAACTCGTGTCAATAAATGAATGAAAAAGTATTCAAAGATTTTACTCAAGTCAAGAGTTGATAAAAAAGTGAAAAAAAAACATATGTTTGAGTAATAATTAATGCTAGAGACGCTAATGGCGCTCACGTATCGCACACAAAGGTCTATGGTTATAATAATAATATATTTTCTACGATTTCTCTGATGCTGGAAAACATTTCGACATTGACGGCCGATCCATGGAGAAGGGAAAGTTAATTCAATTGAGTTGTCTAATGTCATAAGAGCACCACAAAAGCAGTCAGCCCTAACTCGATCTGACTCTCATCATTATTGTTAGCCTCTAGTAGGACATCATCGAATGTTCAGCGCAATGGCATGGAAGGGGGAACTTATGTCGTATTGCATTATTCATTACATTATTTCATCTTCTTGCCTTATTAGATGATTTTCATTTTATTAACATTATATTGACATTATTATTTATTCTTTATTATATTAATTTTTACATTACAAAAATAAATATACTGTGAGAGTTACTCCACAAATCCATATATTTTTTAAGTCGATCACAATTATTAAGGTCTTCATAATGTCTTAACGTTGTCTCATGCCGGCGCCATATCGAGTTGAAATCTTGGTATGTACTTGCTGGATTTAGGAATAAAAACGTTGACTTGTACTCGTCTTTATAACGAAATTTGTAATAGAATAGAATTTTTATTGTTGAAGCACTCGCATCGCTAATACTGAATCGATTTGAATTTCCAGGCCATGGGGGAGTAAATCAACTCGGTGGCGTCTTTGTGAACGGAAGACCCTTACCAGATGTAGTAAGGCAGAGGATTGTCGAGCTCGCGCATAGTGGCGTGCGACCATGTGACATTTCCAGACAACTCAGGGTATCTCACGGCTGTGTATCCAAAATACTATCAAGGTGAGTGAAATCAATTTTTATTGGAGAAATCCTGTATCATACAGGTATATATACATATCTGTTATAATCACATATTGTACACGATTAAAAAGTCCCATTTTATTTAAAACAATTGCAGTGAAAATAACAATTCCATTCATTGCAATTTGTTACCTCACTATTTTGAAACTCTTCTTAAGTTGATTGTAAACCTCTTAAAACTTACAGATTATAATTAAGTGTACCATATCTAATTTCATCATCAAGTTCCCTGCTGGAAGTAAAGAAATAGAAATCCTATCCCTTTCTATCTCGTTCTATCCCTAAGATAGAAAGGGATAAAGATTATTGATCCACTTCTACCTTTCGCCTATACCCGCCTATATTTTTCTATCTCCATACTAATTCACATTCACGCTTATCTTTTTGAATCTCCTCTTTTCTATTCCTTTTTATCTCTTGCTTATCTACATCCACGCCTATCTCTTTCAATCTCCACTTCTCTACCTCTTTCAATCTATTGTTTATTTCCGTCTATCTCTTTCTATCTCCTTTTCAATCAAAGTTTTCTCTATCTCTTTGAATCCCCACTTCCCTATCTCTATTTATCTCTCGCCTATTACAGTCTATCTATTTCTATCTCCTTGTTACTCAAAATCGCTCTTATCTCTGTCAATCCTCTCTTCTCTATTCCTTCCTATCTTTTCCCCATTTCTGTATATCCCTTTCTATTTCCTTGTCAATCTCAACTCGCTTCAATCTCTTTCAATCTCCATTTCTCTATCCCTTACTATTTTTATCTTAATCCATATCTATTTCTATTGTTCATTTTATTTATTTATTCTCATCTATCTCTTTCCATCTCCTTGTTACTCAAAATCGCTCTTATCTCCTTCAATCGCCACTTCTCTGTTCCTTTCTATCTCCTGCCTATTCTTGTCTATCCCTTTCTATTTCCTTGTCAAACTCAATTCGTTCCTATCTCTTTCAATCCCTACTTCTCTATTCCTTTCTATCTCATGCCTATTCTCGTCTATATCTTTCTATCCTCTTGTCAATAAAAATTCGCTACTATCTCTTTTAATCCCTTTAAAACTCTCGCCGATCCCCATCTATCTTTTCATATCTCCTTGTAAATCTAAATTCACTCCTACGTGTTTCAATCCCTTACTCTCTATCCTAACCTAGTTCTAAACCAATCTCTTTCAATGTTTTCTTCTCCGTTTCAGCTTAACTTTTTTCTATTTAAATCCATCCTTGACTATTTCATTTCGGTGGAAATATTTCATTTAAAAAATTATTTATTATTTGCAATTATTTGAGGGCATATGGGAGGCGTCACCATAGCCGTATATGTACACTGCCCGCTAGAAATATGAAACCATCTATTTTCAAATATCGTTTAAGTTCTCTTAAATTTAATTATATCAAAGATTACATTTCTGCTTTCAAGTAAGTTAAAAGCTATCAAAATTCCGCTTAAAATTAACCCAGCACAATGCAAAGGAATACTTTTTAAATTATACCAATAAGTTTTTAGATTATAAAGTTTGCTCTATGAAATAGAGAAAAGCGGATTGTAGACGTATAGACGAGTGAAAGATTTAGAGGTTGGGTTAGAAATAAGGAGATTAAAAGAAAGAGGTTAGTGATTATGACGACTGACAAAAAGATTGAAAAAGATATATACTTGAAGTTCCCAATAGTAAAGAAATTCCTTTCCTCAAATGTAACATCAATTGCGCATGCGTCACATCAAGTGCGAATAAAAACCAATCAGTTGCCGAGTGCAACACATGCGCAGTAGTTATCAAGTGTTGATTGTGAGAGATTCTCTTTGCTATTGAGAACGGAATGACTTTACTATTGGGAATTCTTTACTTCTGTACTTCGAGTGTACACTCGACATTCCCAATATTAACCGCATTCCGTTCTCAATAGCAAAGAGAATCTCTCACAATCAACACTTGATAACTATTGCGCATGTGTCACATCAAGTGCGAATAACAACCAATCAGTTGCCGAGTGCAACACATGCGCAGTAGTTATCAAGTG
>CAJFCO010000144.1:254961-298892 GCA_904066015.1 Synergus gifuensis
GTTACGTAATCGACCCCAAGGGCCGATAGGGGCATACTATAGAGGCACGCCTTCGTGGAGCCTCTACAGGGCCAACATGTAAAAATGGCTAACCTGGGCAATTTCCACACGGGTTTATTAAGAATACTCTTAATTATATTACTCTGAATTTGTAATTTTTTATCAATAATAACTAATTATATGACCATGAATTTAAACACAAATATTTAAGGGCATGTGTTACTTACCATATAAGCAAATTTAGATAACCCGGGTTTTTTTCTACAATTTTTACATTTTCAAAAAAATTATAGTCAACATCCGTCAAGAACGTAAACACGGACGGATTGTAGAAAATTGTAGAAAAAAACCCGGGTTATTTAAACTTGCCCATATGGTAAGTAACACATGCCCTTAATAAATATATAAATGATCACCTCTCCATTTACACTATCCGATAATTCAATTTTTGTCCCTCAACAAAAGTTAGAATAGTAAAAAAAAGATTCCATAATATCAGATCCTAAATTTCACATTGATTTCACTTTCACGTAAATTTATATTCACTTCACTTCAGTTTTTTTTTCAAAATTCACAGCGGATGTCAATTTTGACATTTCTAAATTCATTTATCATTCACCTCATTCACTTACGGGGTTACAGTATTTGTTTATGTCCGTGGAGCACATAGTCGATACAGTGTTTGCGTACGGGAAAAAAATGCTGGTGTTCACAGGATGCCGAAGAGAATTTGCAAAGAATAATTTGCGGCCCAAGTGGAATTCTTTATGACTATAAACTATGAAGTGCAGTTTGAATAGAAAAAGACTTAGTTTTATTGAGAGTGATGTTAAACAAGTTAAAAAAAAAATTAATTCTTTTTTGAATTTAGAAATGTCAAAATTGAAATCCGCTGTGAATTTTGACAAAAAAGTGAAATGAGGTGAATATGAATTCAAGTGAAAGTGAAATCAAAGTGAAATCAAAGTGAAATAAAATTACATAATCGCCTCCCTGGTCTAAAAATTTTGTTCTGAACTAGACTAAGCCTTTTAGATATGACAATTTCTGTCAATACAGATCAAGAAAGTGTTTAAAAATTGATAAGAAATTTGACGTTATGTTTTCACAGATTTTACTGTTATCATCAGAAACTGAAGGTGGTAAATTGATATATAAGCACGTAAATGATTGATTCAATGTACCTATATGGATAATACGCATGTTCATTCGGATAAGTTTTCATAATGACCAACTAAATTGTAGAATGCAGAGCGACTGAGCGACAACAGTTGGCAGAAAATCTGTCACTTGGAATCTCACTCGCGGGAATTGTATCAATCTGTCATCAATTGGGTGCGAGTAAGAGCGGAGTAGGTACTTTCCTTCACTATCCACTATCGGATAGTCAATCTCCTGGATGTATGTACAATAAAAGCGTCTCGTCTCTCCATTACTTCCATATCATTTCGCACCCCAAGACTACTCGACCTCGTGAGCGCCACTGTTCAACAGCCATATGGCCCTGGGTTCTGTTGGCTTGGCCTGGCTACAGTCATACACAACCAACCAATGGTAATAACTGCTACTTTCATACCACGTTCTACTTCAGCACTGCAGTTGCTGCTCTATCTCCCCGTTCATCTTTCGCTTATTAAATTACATCCTCATAAATAATATCTACCCACCAAGGCAACTTATTTACCATTCCATCGAGTCAATGGACCCTCTCCCAGTTGTCAAATTGACACTCGACATTCACTACATTATGACATTCATACATACCTATCAAATCTCTCAAATATGTTCTTAAACTTTCACTGCTTTATTTTTCTTCTCAAATTAAGTATCTGTCACTTTAAAAAAAGATGCACAGAAAAAAAGATGTACAGATAACTTTCTTGCGCAACATTTTATTATTCTTTCTTCACAATTTTATATCAACGGCAACAATTAAAATCCTACCTCAATATCTTTCAAAATTCTTTAAAATTCTCAAAATTTCACGATAATCTTTCAAATTACATGAAATCTGTTAAAAACCACAAAAACCTTTTAAAATCCCTTCAACTAAATAAAAATCTCTTGAACTCTTTGGAAACTATTAAAAGCATAAATATTAAACCGACATAATCACCTTGATGAAAGTTTCGGATTGAAATTTATTCGGAACAAACGGAATAATTTCGGAATTTTTATCTAAACCAGTTTCATTCCATTCTAATCTGAAGGAAGCTTTCATTCCGAATTAATCCAAAAAATAAATCAGAATTTTTAATCCAAATGAATCCAAATCAATTAGAATTTTCCATCCTAATGAATCTGGCTAATCCGAATTTTCAAGCCGAATGAATATGAATGAATCTGATTTATCCGAATTACTCTAACTAATTCGGAGGCTCTACGGAAAAATTGAAAATTAAACGTATTAAAATTTTTTTTTCGCTATAAGACCAAGTGGGTTTTGTTTTTAAGACTCTAAAGTACTGTCTAAGCTAAAAAAAAAATAAATCAATTCTTTGAATATCCTAGAGTGGTGTAACCGATAATGTGGAAAGATAGAAAAGCAGAATAGGTACTTTATTATTTCTAATTTTTATTAAAAGGAACTAAAAGACGAAAAAAATTAGAGTTGGTAATATATCATGACAAAAACAAGGTTGCTGATAATGCATGAGAAACAATGTGGAGTTTTGTCAGAGTGGATTTCATTAGAGCAGCCATGCTTGCAGAACGATCCCTCCTCCTTTATTTGACAACGAGACAGCCCTCAAGAGTCGGAGAGGAGGTTCGGTCGGGGTGGCTCAGCGGGGGTGGATGGAACGATGTTGGCGGTGGCGCGGCGCGTATCCATAACCGTCCTTTGTCTGGATAACGCAATTATTACCGCGTTTCATCATACCCTCCGGTCGAAATTAGCCTCAAATGAAGTTACAATTACGATCCTCCCTTCCTCCTTCTTGTTGAACAGGTAAAGGGAAGAACAAACGGGGCACAAGAGTAAAACCCCGGGATGCGAAATCCGGGTTGCCGTGGAAACGTCAGAGGACAGACGGAACCGCGATGAAACCGGATGGTCGCCTACTCCGGCAACCCATAATATGCGCTCCTTTGTTCCTTGTACAACTCACACTGAAATCCTAAAGTTACCTAACTATATATGTATACATGATAACTTGACGATGTGAAACTTTAGAACTTTGGAAAAATAAAGTTTTTCTAAAAGTTTACGATAGGAAATTTCGAGGAAAATTTAGATTCATGTGAATTTCACCCTATCGAGTTGCCATCTTTTTCTTGACGTTCTGAGACCGCATAAGACAGAAAAAGTGGGATTTAAAACGTGTCTGCGGAGATCAACTAAAACCATTTTTTGGTCGGGCTAATATATATATATATTTTTTTGTTTCAATCAAAGAAAATTAAATTTTTGAAATTCAGAATTCAAGGTTACAGCTCAAGCATGCGAGATACATATGATGTAAGGATTACGCTTTCCACCTGAGATTGACACGATACTTTTTGTCCCATATATACTCTATTAAAAGCGATTGATTTTAGGCTACTATTCAAACTACTCAACAAGTGAAAAAATATTGTCCGTCAACGATTTGAAATCAACTAGTTTAAACTCGCTCTAAAATTATAAGAAAGTCAATTTTTAGAGGGGGTGGAACAAAAAAAATGATTTTTCCTAACCATTTTTAGATCGAACTATTATTTTTAATTTCACCTATGAAAAATTAAACTTATAACATTTTTAATTCAATTTGATGAATTAAAAATGAAAAATACACTGTAGTCTTATGATAGTTACGGTCTCGGTTGGTCCGCACTAACACGGGAGAATTGGCTGACAATGCGTTCGAGACGTCTCTTTCACTGCCCCACGGATCCCTTGTTTACTATATCTAGTAGCGGCCGTACTAACATGAGTGAGACTATCAGGAGAGTATAGTGTACAATTAAAAGTGCAACAGAAAATTTTCTCATTTTAAAGAGATGTTTTTGATAGGCCAGTGTGTGGTAAAATGCAACTTTACTGATTTGTTAAAATCTTTTCAAATTCTTTGAGATCACTTAAAAACTCTTGGGGGTCACCCATAAACCATGTGGACAGTTTAGAAGGTGGGTGGGGTAGGTTAGGGTAAAATTTCACGTTTGCCCACAAGAGAGGCTGGTCAAAAAGTGGTGAAAAATATTGTCCACGTGGTTTATGGATGGCCCCTTGTAATCGTTAAATGTAGTTTAATAATAATTTTCATAAAAACCCGTTTAAAGTTTTTAGAAATATATTCGTGTTTGTCAACAATATAGATACGTATTAGGTAATTTTTCAATATATAAATATAACCACCTTTTAATGTTAGGAATTTCCTATTTTTACCTGATATGTTTGTTTTTGACGTGGAAAATTTTTCAAAACCCTGTTTCATTATCAACAAAAGTCCAGTTTCATTGCATTATTTTAAGGTCGGAACACAAATGTAAGATTGGTATTATCGTCGCCCCATAAATGCCTAATCACAACTCTATTTTAAAAAGG
This sequence comes from Synergus gifuensis, assembly GCA_904066015.1. NCBI lineage: Eukaryota > Metazoa > Arthropoda > Insecta > Hymenoptera > Cynipidae > Synergus > Synergus gifuensis. The sequence continues at coordinate 259,487 of CAJFCO010000144.1, forward strand.
ATTAAATGAGTCAATTTCTGCACAGAATGAAAATGAGCTACTCTATAAAAAAAGTCGATTTGATGCTTTTTCCAGGGAACGGCTGAATTTCGATCTGGGAAGTGGGGATATAAAGAGAAACGGGTTCTAAAGAGGCATATATAAAAGTATGTACATCCTCTCTTCTTCAGGTGGCATATTTATTATGTTTCACCATCCGAACGCATTCTATATGGTTAGGAATCTCAGCTAGCGCCGTACGTACGGGCAGAAACCAACCCTAGAAACCTATGTCTTGGCTGGTATAATAGCACATAGACTAAAGCCGGTACTTCACTGCGGCACTTCCCATGATATCCTATATGAGGGAGGGGGTCGATGCATTATAAATCGTGTGTTACATTGTGCTTAGGAGCGCCACACCGCGCCGCGCCACGGTGTAGAGTCGTCGTGACTGTTGACTCGTCCGTGCATTGTTGGAGCACACCTTTTGTGCTCATCACAAACAAACATTCGCATACTCTGATATAATCATATACGTATTCATATGTGTTCCCGCACACTAACAAATTTTCTGTCCCAGTACAGTACGGGGACTCAGTTAATATAGTCGTGTATACGAGATACCTACTCGGCAGGCAGCTGCCGCTTGACAATACAGCCTACGTTTCCAGATATAATAATGCACTCGTCCGAGTCCGAGGTGCATTTCATCAAAATGACTGGGACGCACGCGGTATTTGGGGTGAATTGCAATGCATCACGCATCGTGTCGTTCTACCGTGCTCTGCTTTAATTCACCTATACTTGACAATTACGAGTATGTACTGTACATCATATACAATCTATGAAATCGAAAAGCAAGGGGAAATTGCTGTGCATCACATATTTCATATCCAAAATGACCATTACGGTAGTTCTTCTTCTTTTTTGATTTTGGATTCTACTTGGTCTCACCCTCCTATTTCGTAGGAATGATCAAAAAAATTATCTCCACTAAATTTGAACGGAATCATTTAACGTTAACATGCAGACCAAAGCACTCAAAGTTTCTCATGCAATTAACATGAGGAAAAGTACCGTGAAATTTCAAATGCACGTAATTTTTTTTTATTTTTTTTTTTGTCAAAAAATTTTGATTTTCTCGAGCATGGAAAAAGTTCAGAATAATAATTCAAATTCTTTTTACAAAAATACAGATTTTTGATCATTAAAAAAAATAAGTTGGGAAAATCATCAACGAAAAAAACAAAGTATTTAAAGTTATTCACGTAATTCACTGACATTTACTTCACTTAATTTTTTTCTATATGCAGCACACTCAAGATCTCCCGGCTTGAGAAAATCAAAACTTTTGACAAGATTTGTAGATATACGACGAAGATTTGTTCTGTTGGCTTTTTTGCAGTGTGAATTTTCACGAAACGGATTCGAACAGCAAGTACGAACCTTATATCTCGACATTTTATAATAAGAACATTGGATTGCTGATTAATGTAACACAGATCCTCTGAATTGTTATAATCAAAACACGCTCGGACCTGTGCTTGGCTCGCGCGCCATCCGGCTCGCCCGCGTACAAATCGCGCGCGATAGAATATAATAAATCATATTTAATAAAATATTCAACCGTCCACTTTTTAATTTTGAGACAATATTCTATATACTATAATAACAAATTACAGAAAATATTATTCAAATCGGAGATGCCTTTTTCAAAGTATTTCAAATTGTTTAAGAAATTATTTCATAAAAATTACTCCAAAAATGAATGTTTAACGATTCAAAAGTGCAGTTTGAAGTGGACTCTATTGCACATTTCACTCTATTGCCCTAAAATTTCAACCCTTTATTCGAAAAATTGGCGATTTGCGAAACATTTGAAGAAAAACTGTTTTCTTGAGACCGAAAAATTGAAAAATCGATCTTTCGAAAAATGTCGATTGAAAATTGAAAAAAAAAATACGGGTCGTTGTTTTAGTCTATAGAATGAGAGGAAAAAGTTTCAGCGAAATAAAAAATTTGTTTGTAAATTTCAAATGGAATGACCCTTATATGTATAAATTATTTACACAATTAATAACAAAATATCGTCAAATATTTACAATAGGCAGCTTTATTTATTAGAAAGCGAGATAAGACAGACGAGTTGACAATGAAAACTCAAAATTTTCAAAAAATTAAAGATGGCCGCCCAATTTTTTTTTAAACTCATTATTTCTTTGTTTCTAGACAAATTTTCAGAAGTTTTAGACGTTTTACTGAAGAAAGTAGTATTGAAGATGTCTTACGATTGTATCCAGTTACGTGTTAGGACATTCTAAAAATGTTTTTCAATTTTCTGTCGACTAGGAAAACTGCCAAAATCTATGAAATCGAAACCAAAAACTACAGTCATTGCAAAGGAAAAATATACTTATCAAATATTGATAACGTTTCCAATTTTGAACGATTTGTACTTATGCTCTAGGGTGAGCCGAAAAAAAGTCAATTTCGTGTACTCGATTTCTAATATCAAAAAATTGTTAGCTCTTGATGAGCTGAATATACTGTTAAATTTTTTTTGAAATCGATTAATATATTTTACCTCCTCAAGCGTAATGAAAATGGAAAATTTTGAATTTTTGCGTTAAAGATATCAAAAATTGAATTCTTTCAGTCGCTAATTTTTTTATATTTATAGAACTTTATGCCTAACGAATTTATGGAAGTACATATTTGATATTTAAAAAATTTTTTTAATTAAAATTTAATTTTTAATTTTCCCATTTTTGAAATATCAAATAAGTATTTCCATAAATTCTTTAGGCGTAAAGTTCTGCATATATATAAAAAATTGGCGACTGTAAGAATTCATTTTTTCATATATTTAACGCGTAAATTCAATTTTTTCCATTTTCAACCCGCTTGAGGAGGTGAAAGATATTGATTTATTTCAAAAAAACTTTAACTGTATATTCAGCTTATCAAGAACTAACAATTTTTTGCTATTAGAAATCAATTGCTACATTTTTTTTTCGGCTCACCCTACTATGCTCATAGTAGTTCTGTGGAACAATTGAAAATAAAAAACAAAATCATACACGGAAAAAAATAGTTCTGGAGGAATTACCGAACTTGTTACGAAGTGGCGGATATGAGAAAAAGTCGGGAAGAATTACGGATCAGACTGGATATTTTACAGTCGAGTTCGGGAATTTTCAGGGTCGTCGCACTATTTCTAGTACAAAAGAAATATTCTGATTTATAGAGGGGCGCTGCTAAGGATTGTAAGGATACCCACGCGGGATAAGGTAGAATCCTAGAATTTGCTTTATGATTAAATGTTTATTTTTATTATAGTACACATTAGAAACTAAATACATGTTATATTCTGAAACCTAGGTGTGTATATATATATATATATTTTTTTTTTTTGAAGTTTATTATATTGAGAAGCTGAAACAGAAAAATCGGATTAGAGAATGACACAGGAATCGAACTCGGGTTTCCAGAATAGCAGCAGGATGATTTTCCACTCTGCTATAGATTAAAATACGAGAGTTAGAATTTTATCGTCCATATGAATGAAATGCTATGAAATGCAATACAATATCGATTATTAATATAAAAAAGGTACTTACCACAGATAATCCTTATGAGTTGTTATTTTTAATCCATATATATTGTTCATTTTGTGATGCCGAGACGTCAAAATGTGACTCTCACAACACATACAAAACCAACACTAACGAAACTTACTGCAACTGTGTGGCGCGCCGCTAGCAATAGTGCGACGACCTTGAAAATTCCCGAACTCGACTGTAAAATATCCAGTCTGATCCGTAACTCTTCCCGACTTTTTCTCATATCCGCCACTTCGTAACAAGTTCGGTAATTCCTCCAGAACTATTTTTTTCCGTGTACCAGCACAGTAGACCAGAGGCTACTCAAATTTCGTGGACTTGATATTGAGCTTTGATTTCAGAGTCGGCAAAAAAATCTCAAACTTGTGTAATGTTTGTTACGGTTCAAATATCCAGTCCAACACCCGTATAAATGTGCAAATAACTTCGATATTTTTTATTAGATTTCTCCATATATCTTATATATGGAGAAATCTAAATCTCTAAATATAATTTTCATGGTAAACCTCTAGAACTGTTCTATAACAATGAAAGAAAATGAAAGTGTTCAAGACAATGAAATTAAAATTTCAAACTTGATATTTTCAGTGATTCGCAATTTTTAAAAAAATCTCACTTAAGAAAATGTCTAATCATGTTCGCTTCCTAATATTTGAAAGAATAGAAAAATCGCTGACGCACCCACTCTACCCAAAAAATTCACGTAATTTATCCATGACCCTTAAGCTTTTATTTTTTTAAAATACTCTTTCGACTTCCAAGAAAGTGTGTAAAAGGTTATTTATAATCATTCTTCTTTTTTCTTTGTCTGGAACGACAAGACGTATTTTTTCACAGACCAGTTTTTACACTTGAGATAAAAACAATACATGTCTCTACATTTAAAAAGAAGCGAAAATTTCTAAGAACCTTTACACACTTAAACCGAAAATTGAAAAGTGACGTCTTACTGTCAGAAGTAAAGTTTGGCTTTGTTCTCAAAGGGAGGATATAGATATAAGCTGCTAGAGCGGCATATTATGAGGATTGCTCTCTAGAGGTGACAATATCAGAATACATCCACCTATTGTGTGGTTCTACAGAGCATACAATAGCCGGAGAGTGAGCCGCGTATTGTGATGTCTACTGTACAGCAGAACCCGGCGCGATGCGGCAGCACAGGATAGAGATTTGTCACTGGCTTGACTTTGGGCACCTAAACTTTCTAAGGCTGTGTGGAGTATCACAAACACTAACGCAGGGAGCATCTGCCACAACCCGCGAAATCCTCTAAGTTACCTAAATCCTAAATCCCCTGCAATCCTCTCTCGGTTAGGTATAATGGGTCATAATGACTTTAACATCCTCATTAACACCACTATATCATTTTAACATCTGAAAATAAGATACATACTGCACACGTGGTACATCAAAAAGAATGATTTCCTTCAGACTTAAAATTCTGAGATATTATGCTTTTTACTTTATTTCATACTTTAGCTACATACATGTAGCTAAAGAAAGTGTTTTTTATTAAGTAATTAAGTAATTCAATGCTGACCTCCATTTTGACCATGAAGTTGACATTCATGGTTTTTTGAAGGTCAACTTTGTTTTTATAAATGGAAAACCCCTTTTTTACATCTGCAATCGATAGAGCGGAAAATTCTACGTTCAGGTACGTACCCAAGCCATAGGTCAATTGTGACGTTCAAGGTCAATTAAAGGTTATTTGAAATGAACAAAGTTTTCCAAGAGGTCAGTTTAATTCCTGAAGTAAATTTCAACGGGGAATTCAATGGTGACCTTCATTTTGACCTTGAAGTTGACCTTCATGGCTTTGAAAGGTCAAATTTGTTTTTTTTAAATGGAAACCCCCTTTTTCACATCTGCAATCGATAGAGCGAAAAATACTACGTTCAAGTACGTACCCAAGTCATAGGTCAATTGTAATGTTCCAGTTAAAGGTTATTTGAAATTAACAAAGTTTTCCAAGAGGTCAGTGTAATTCCTGAAGTAAATTTCAACGAGAAATTCAATGGTGACCTCTGTATTGATCTTGATTACAGCGTTTTGAATATTGTAAAATCATACAGGAAATTTTTCATTAAAAGTTCCGGGAGTTCTGATGAGAGTTCTGTTCCTCCCCAAAGAGTTATATCGAAAAGTCTTATACCGTTTTTCGATACCTATGTCAATACCTAAGGCGATACCATAAGTCCTATACCGTTTTTCTATTTCCATACGAATATTACGAATCGAAACTAAATTTACGTATTACGAGTACATACTTACTATCTTTCGCTAAAAGATTATTATGGCGCAAGCTAAACTTTCGGAACGAGAGAGGGTATCTGTATTAATGATGCGTGGTTGAGGAGATCGAGTTCGATCTTATGATCAAGTTCGTTTGCTTTTTAATCGCACTTTTCGTAATGGAGAAGGGTTAAATCCTGTCTCAAAATCAACAATTGAAAGAACTGTAAGGCGCTTTATGAATCATGGATCTATCAAGGACCTTCAGAGAACTGGTCGGTCAAAATCTGCTGGATCTGAGGAGATGCAGATGGACATAGCCCAAGCATTTTTTGAAAACCCACACCTTAGTTTACGTCGAGCTAGTGATGAGCGTGACGTTGCTCCTGAGACAGTGCGAAATATTTTAAAAAGCATTAATTTCCATCCTTACAAAGTTCATCTGGTACAAGAGCTCAATGAAGACGATCCTGATAGTCGGGTTGAATTTTGTGAAATTATGATGGAAAGAATTGATAGATATCCTCTTTTCTTGTACAATACAATATTTTTAGATGAAGCTACTTTCACTTTAAAAGGTGAAGTTAACAGGCAAAATTGTAGATATTGGTCTGACACAAATCCTGATTGGATGTTGGAGAGTCACACACAATATCCACAAAAGATTAATTTTTGGGCCGGTATCATGAATGATACATTGATAGGCCCTTTCTTCATCGATAGTAATCTCAATGCCCGTGCATATGAAGAGCTTCTCAAAAACCAACTTGTACCAAGAATAAGGGAGATTATAGGCGATAATTTTCAAAATATTTGGTTCCAGTAGGACGGAGCAGCGGCTCATTACGGTAGGGAGGTTCGAGCATATTTCGATACTCAGTTCCCTCATAGGTGGATTGGAAGAACGGGTGAAATCGAGTGGCCTGCAAAGTATACTCAACGCAACCCCAAAGCTTAGACGAATTGCAGAATCGGATTCTGCAAGAGGCTACTTTGATTGATAGGGAGATGATTCGTAATTCTGTAACTCACTTTTACAATCGCATACCTTTTTGTCAAGAAGCTCAAGGTTTTCAGTTCGAACATCTTCACTGAAGCGTAAGAGGCAAGGGGACTCACGCTAATCAAGCACCCCAAAAGGAACAGAATTTACTACGTCTACGTCGTTGTTCCCGGGTAATGCTAAACGTAAACGTAAACTGCTTGGAAAAAATCTTGAAATAAACTTGAGGATCATCATCAAGATAATTACAGAGCTTACTAATGAATTTCTCGTTGAAATTTACTTCAGGAATTACACTGACCTCTTGGAAAACTTTGTTCATTTCAAATAACGTTTAATTGACCTTGAACGTTACAATTGACCTATGACTTGGGTACGTACCTGAACGTAGAATTTTCTTCTCTATCGACTGCAGATGTAAAAAAAGGGGGTTTCTATTTAAATAAACAAAGTTGAAGTTCAAAAAGTCATGAAGATCAACTTCAAGGTCAAAGTAAAGGTCATTATTGAATTCCCCGTTAAAATTTACTTCAGGAATTACACTGACCTCTTGGAAAACTTTGTTCATTTCAAATAACCTTTAATGACCTTGAACGTTACAATTGACCTATGACTTAGGTGCGTACTTGAACATAGAATTTTCCGCTATATCGATTGCAGATGTAAAAAAAGGGGGTTTCCGTTTAAAAAAACAAAGTTTACCTTCAAAAAGCCATTAAGGTCAACTTCAAGGTCAAAATGAAGGTCACCATTGTATAGAACATTATTATTATGAATTACATATTATATTATAATAATAATTGTTATTTAATAATAATAGGTTATTATTATTATTATTATTATTTTAGATTACATGTTATTATTTTACAATAAAAATGCATTCTCTCACCTAAATCTGCATTGCCGAATTCGTTGCCAATATCTAGGGGATCGTCACGATCGATTTCATTTCCTACAGCTTCCTGCGTTCTCTCACCTAAATTTACGTTGGGGCTTAGCAATTCGTTGCCAATACCTGGATCGTCACTATCGATTCCGTTTCCCACAACTTCCGGTTCATAGCATCAGTACTTAAAATAATTAAATGCACATTTTTCAGTCTTCTTAGAATATAACCTTATATTTACAAAGTGATACCGTGATTATTAATATTTAAAAAAATAATGTAAATTGAGGATAGCCGTGAATAAATAATATCTTGATAAACAAATTTAATAATAATTTTCATATTGAGGTTAGGTTTCACGGATTTACTCTACTGCTTACATTTCCGTCACGTAAATATGGTATCCTGGTTATTACATTGTGTTTCTGCACCTGCGGAGTGCTTTTACACTTTGGCATGTTTTTTATTGAAACCTTCAATTATCGCACTTAAAAATTTATTAAAAATTAAATATCTGTCAAAACTGCACACACATCATTCACTACTTCACTGCACAAATACTAGGTGTCGTTGTTGGTGGTAATCCGGCCACAGGGTCTGACACGGCGATAAATACGATACGAAATACGATCAGTGGAAAAATACGATCATTGGAAAATACGATGAAATAGATCATTTGTTTGAATTTTTTATGCAAATCTGGTCACGCTTGGAACATTGGATTTTTCGAAATTGAAACGAAAATGTAAATGTCCCGTAGAGAAGTTTACAAACCTAGACCAAATCGATGATGAGTCAAGAACCGAACGGTCCCAGATCTAAAAACCTGATTTCAAATCGGGACCTAATCGGTCCGTGTGTTTCATTCCCGATATGTAACCTGGATATGATATCTGGACTTCATCGAAGCCCAGATTAGGAAAGAAACAAATTATTTATATAAAAAATTGTTCTAGCTTTTAAATTGTCTTTGAAATAACTGAGATTATTGTAAAAGCATTAGAACTTTTTTAACTTAATAAGGGGTCTTCCATAAACCACGTGGTTTCATTAGAATGAGGGAGGTCACGTTGATCATCATGGGGGAGGGGGGGTTCCGAGTCCGAGCTACGTAGTTTTACACTTAGGTGTTCAAAAAAAAAATATTAAAATAAAATATTTATTATATTATAATAAAATAATATATTTAATTACATTTAATTTATATTAATGATTAAAATTCAAATAATGCAAATGCGTTAGTTATCGTCAAAAACAAAAAATGGCTGTTTCAGTTATCGAATCGTTAATTCGATGACAAGATATTTGAACTTGCTAAAAATCATACTTTTCATTAAGGAGGCAACAGGAACGTTTTTTTTTATGGAAAATATTACACATTACCAAAAAGTCTCTATGACTCAGCTTTACCGAAGTTTTTGGTAAAACTTAACGATCAACTATTTTCTCAGTTTGTGTAAGATTAAAGTTGAATTCGCAATGCTTATTTCTATTGCAGTGAGTTTCTAATCTGGAATCGATGTAAACTTCTTTTTTTACGAACTGAAACTCATTGAAAAAAAATGTTAAATCTTGTAAAAATAGCATACTAATTTGAATAGCACGAGGCAGATCATTTGAAGTATTCAAGATATGCAGGATATGCTACTAGAATCTGTAGATATAGTTCTAAATGGTCGTGAGGTTGGTAGTCCGGACGAAATACGATGAAGTTAGCGTAGGGGTAATTCGAGTATAAAGTTTTATTCGCAATAATTTAGCCGAGGATAGAAGTGCTCCGGGAAGCAGGACGTGGGTCATATATATTTGATGGGATACTTGGCATAAAGTCGCGCATAAAAGTAATGCCAACATTAAAGTTTGCGGTTCCAGACCAGGACGCTGCCGCCAACCTTCACTTCCCTTTTCTCTCCACGATGTTCTCTACGCTATGGTATTCCGACATTGCGAGTTGCGTACGTTTCCCTTCGTGTTCGTTTAAGTACACGAGCTTTCCTCCCTTAAAATTCTTCCTTCTAACATTTCAAACATTCTGAGAGTGTTCTCATGCTTCTATCTACAGAATAGTCAAATGTGTACAATTCGTTTCAGATACTATGTTTACACTTATTTATGTGTATAAACAATTCGAACATTAGAGCTAGAAGTCCGCTTTATCGACTACACTTTAGAAAATATTTCGGCTAAACTCCATGCAAGAAGACAACAATTCTGAAGCTTTTGTGAAATATAAATATTCCTATTATGGGATACATACGTTTTATGCTGGACAAAAACAAACCAATACAGATTTCAGAGATAAAATAATTGTCGATATTTTTCTTCTGATTATTGATATTTTAACATCGATGTGCGCTCTTATCGATATATCATATTATATCATATCGATAAAAAGTTCCAATAGCAATATTGGAAAAGAGCAAAAGTGGGAACACCCAAAAGGCCTAAAACATTATTTTGTTTAAAAGTGGAGTTTAAAACTGTGGCTAAATTTTTTTTAATAAATAAATTAAAATTTTTAATTTATGCAGAAGGCTTAACATTCCATCACTACCTTATTTAGCTTTTGCATTAAATCTTGTGTGTGAGTGTGCCAGTTATCGGAAGCTTAAGGGCATGTGATACTTTACCATAAGAGCAAATTAGTTAAACCAATTATACATTCATAAAAATAGATATTGTTAGTAAATAAGAGTCAATAAACCTCAGTCTCATGTAGACGAACTTTAATGTCTGAGTGATCGGCAATAATGTTTAAGAATAATTTAAAGCTATTTCTTTTGCTAATATTAAAAATGATTTCAGAATATACAAATTAAGGGCAGATTATTTACTAATAAAAGTTTATTAACAATAGGAACTTTCGGAACACACTTTTATAAACAGAGTATTATACACTCTTGTTTTCATTCGCTTTTCGTTTTTCGTAAATTTTATTTGATGCCGAGGACTGCAGCATCTTATAGAATCTTTAGAATATTATAGTAATCGGCATTAACAATTTTATCAAATTTATTTGTTAAAGATTAGTACGTTTTTCAACTTAGTGATGTATGGCACTAATATAGTATTTAATTAAAAAATACTGCTTTATTATATCTGTTAAAATTCAGTATTCGGCATTTGTACCAAATATCCAAGCAACAAGTGTACAGGTTCACCTGTCGTCAGATTTTCTACTTTCCAGAAATACTATTTAATCTTTAAGAAACTCTCGTATCTCTACAGTCTACACGTGACTAGAACATTAATTTATATAATAAATATAGGCTTACCGTAACATTACATTTTGTGTCTTTTGAATTCTCTTAAGAATTTTACTCGATTGTCTTACGATGCAATACCGGCTACAAAAATATTTTTTTTTTCCTTAAATTCACTTACTTTTCTCATTAAAAAAAGCATTCGAAGCTACGATGTCTTCACATGCATACAAAAAATAATATTTTTGCTGAGAAAGAAGAACACAACAGTTTATTATATTTAAAATACTGTGCTATCTGCCGATAATAACTCAAGAATTGACGAAGACTGACATTTACAATTTACTGGTACACTCTTCTATCAATTTCAACCACTAATATCACGAGAAGGTACATTACTAACCACATTAGACTGATATCATTTACGTGGTCATGTCGATAGGTAATTTGATAGAGGCAATTAAGTTTGTATAATGCTCTAAACCAACTAAGGTGATAATAACTTAATAAAGAATTGAAAAAATGTACTTTCTTCTACCCGTATAAGTGTAACACAAAATTTTCCTTGAATATTCCTGGAATATTCCAATGGAAGTTCGGATCATTCCGAAAAATGTTCCAGGAAAGTTCCCGGAAGTAGCTTATACATGTCCGCTTTACAGAGAAGATTCTCAAGAAAAGTTCACGGAATGTTCGTAAGGAATTTTCGTGGAAAATTTTCTTATAAAATTTCAGGGAATATATTGGAAGGAAATTTTCCCAGAAAATCAAGTTTTGTTAAAACTGTTTTGATAGAATTGGTAGAAAACGGAATGTTCCGAATCTTCCATTGGAATATTTCAAGCATGTTCATGGAAACTTTTTTGTCATACAGTCAGTTAATATCTATCTCTTAATATTGAAAAATTTTTATTTTACATGTCCCAAAGTTCCACTTGGCTTTATACCCCTCTGTCCGAATTTAGTTCTTAAGAATAAGAGTTTCTTTATGTTATCCTACAGACATTAACCACTGTGTTAAAGAGAAATCTTAAGTTAGGAAGGTTATGGGGACTGACTTTTGGAATAGATAACAGAGTAGTTTAGTTCAGGAGTGGCCAACAGGGAGCGATTTTCCAGAGTCAAGGGAGGCATAGCTTCTTCCCACGTGGCGCCTCGCCTCGTCAGCCCCATAATTCAGCCAGCTTGCTTGCTTTTAGAAACTACCTTCAACTTCACTTAGATCATGGGACGCAATTCTTGTTCAGATTACGCGGATCAATTCACATGTGTAAATGCTAAAAACCCTAATCAGGACCTAAAATTTTGTCTAGTTCGACACAATGTGTGTATTTCGAATTTCGAAGCTGCAATAGGAGTGCGAGAGAACGACAATTAGAAAGAGAGGGGCAACAATATAAGTGTACACAAAAGTAAGTAGTCCAAAATAAAAAAAATTTAAAGTCGTGGCACTCATTTCAAAATTAAGAACATCTCGAAAAATGAGATAGGAAAAATGGATTATTTTCTGATTGTTCACATTTACTACTGAATTAAAAAAATTTCCAAAATGATAGCAATAATATATTTGTATAGGTGAAAATAATTTCGCGGTGTTTTACTCTAATGTGATTAGTAAATCCCCTTTATATATGTAAGAGTAGGCTGAGACGAAAAACGATAGCAGGTGGACGTTAAGGTCCGACGAATTGGGAACCGCCCCACAATCAACGTTGATAAGGATCTCTGCTAATTGTTGTGAATTGGTGAAGGTGGAAAACGAATGGGGGAAGTTGGGCAACAGGTGTCATCTGATTGATCGCAGTCGCTCGAACTCTCTGCACCATTACCTAGCCCACAAACACATCTATGGTATAAATCAAGCACTTAACGTCAGTCCATATTACGGAATAGTCCACATTTCTGTATTATCTTTTGATTCTTCTAAATTGGTGATGTTTACTAATTGAACTGCTATAATAATAATAATAATAATAATAATAATAATTTAATAATAATAATAATCGTTTAACTAGCTTTTTTGGATGAAACAAGCCCGATGAACTGAAATTAATCAAAAGTGCACTAAATCTGATTCTATTAATATCTGACCAGGTTTTGATTGTTCTTTCTTGTGCATGTCATACATAGAAAGATTTGTTAAGAAAAAGAGTAGACAAAATTTCCAGTGCATTGAACTTTTTCTAGATAGAACTTATTTCCCATAATACTACATATTCAGTTGCTCCTTGAAAAGATATAACCATTAACCATACCTTGCTGGAAGACAATGCGTATTAAAGATGTATCGCGATTATCGTATTTTGCAGTATTGTAAGAAACAAGGCTGCTGAGAAAGCGAAGCACGCGCACCAGCAGCAGCAGCAAGCGCAACAGCAGCAAGGTCAGCAACAAGGGCAACCAGGCTCAGGAGGTTCAGTATCAGTGATAGCTCATGCTCCTGCAACGGCAGCTGGTCATCCTGCGGCAACAGCACCTAATGCCTATAGCATAAGTGGAATCTTAGGAATTCCGGCGCATCATCAAGACCCTAATGGAAATAGCATCAAACGAAAGCGAACAGACGATGGTAAGATCCTTTTTTATTTCATATTTAACGTAAATCTTTGCCTTTAGAACTGCAAACATCATATTCCAAGTTATATATTATTATGCTTAATTATTATAATTAGTTCAGAGATTGAGGATATGAGAAAAATTCGGTAGATATCAAATAACTTTTCAGGAAAATAGCTCGAACCTTTCTAAGAAAATTACCGAACTCACAATAAACACTGAAAATGGGTTTTATAAAGGTCAAAATGAAATATAACGAATAAGTTTCGAAGAAAATATAAAACAGTTCGATAATCTTCACAAGATTCTTCAGGAGAATTTCCATGTCTCTAAAAGAGTTTTTATTATTCCCCTGCCAAGAGAATTCTGAATCTTGGACTGGAAAAATTCCCGAACTCTGTCGTAAATCAGAATGCGCAGTCGTCCATCTGCGCACGTTTCATCGTCCTGAACCGGCCCGGTCAAGCTAAACAAAGATTTTGATTTTATATCCCCAGCGTGATATAGCCGCGAGGCTTAGTCGTTAGAGTTAGGAGTACACGTGTTAGGAGGGTTCGAAACCCAAGACATTTAAGATTTTTTAAGAGCCTGCGATTATATGTATAAAATAAATTAAGTATAAATATAAACATTTGTGTGTAAATATGTAATGCAGATTAATAATGTTAATGTTATAAATCATCTCTACCCGCGAAGCAGAGAAATAGGAATATTTTTTTACTGTTTGAAACAGCGCGGCGTCCTTGAAATTTTCCCGAACTCCTCCGTAATTTCTATAGTCGTCCTACTGGATTCTCACCGAACTCCACTTGACATTTTCATTCGATTCCTATTCAGAAAGTTACTGCACTATCCAGGAATTCTTTCAGAACTATTTTTAATTCTCCTGAAATTTATCTGTAATTCTCTTTAAAAAAGTTCTGTGATATTTAAAATAAGTAGATCCGTAATTTTTACTGAATTATTCTCATATCCTCAATCTCTGAACTAATTCGGTAATTCTTCCGGAACAAATTTTTTCCGTGTAGGAGCAGAATATCCAAATTTATAATGTGTGTCCCATAGGAAGTGACAAAAGTAAAAATGAAATAAGTCCAATATTATTAGAAATAAAAGATTGGTTGTTTTTTATATCATGTACATAAATATCATGTACATAAATCCGTAAAAGTCCGCATTTATCCCAATTTTTTGGAATCATTCGGATTGATTCACATAGATCGGATTAAATCGGATTGAAAGTTTGGATTGAACGGGTTTATTCGGATTGGCCGAATTTATTTGAATTGAAAGTTTGGATTTATTCTAATTAATTCGGATTGACCGGATTCATTGGGATTGCTTTTTAATAGGCATCGGATTGGTTTGGATTGCAAACTTCCTTCACATTAGATCGAAATGAAACTGTTTAGTTCGGATAAACGCATTCCTCTCTCAATAATGAACCAGAAGTCTTAACAAAAGCGCCAGAAATTTTAAACGTTATTTTAAAAGTGATTATAAGTTAAAACCGTTAAAATACTTGATACGTTATGTTAGAAAAACAAAATCGTGTTTGGAAATAGACACTCGTGTAAACTCGTGGAAAATACATAAAAAAAATACCGCAACCATGAGGCATTTTTATACTGTCACAATTCCTACAAAGGTGCGAATAAAAAGTATCCGCAATAACTATTTATACGAAGTAACTCTACCTTTTTGGAAATTTGTGTTTAATTTTTGTCCTACACGAATGTGCTGAAATTTGAAATTTTCATCAACTGATTTTATTATTACATATTTCCCCTAATATTAGTATTTTCATTCACTGTATACTTTGTTAATATGTTTATAATTTATTTTATCGTTTTTCGAACTTTTATTTAAGAATTGTTAACTTTTGTAAAATTTTATTTGAAAATGGCGCGCTTTTCATCAGTTTTGGTTCCGGTTTATCCCAACCAATCAAAAGCGGGGAATCTGTGTCTTTAACACTCTTTCTTGAGGATTTCTAAGTGTTCCTGGTTTTGACACTTATTATTCATAATGTAAAGATTTTTTTTTATTAATGAAGTTCTCGTAATGATTTTTTTCTGTGTTCAAAGAAACTGTTTCCTGGATGGATACAATAAGTGTCTTTTTGCTTCGCGTATTCGACTAAAAATTCGTCACAGGCTCTACCGTAATCGAATAAATGTTATAACCTGTCTTAAGTTACAAGACGTGAACGGCCCAGGATTAGAAACACAAATTTATACTTCGTAGGGTCATCAGTCAAATGTCGCGTAGCACGTGCTCCCATTCATTCCGCTGCGCTGCGTGAATAACCGCTGCTGCCCGAAAATATTCTAGTCACGTGTCAGCTCACGTGACTCCCTCCTCGAGTATCGAGATGTTTCGCCATGGAGTATAGACATAAGGAGACCAAACTGTATTGCATGTACTTCACGAAAAACGTGCACTTTTCTGTTGCCAGAAGTTCGTACACATTCATGTACAAAATCACACTTACATATAGTACAGAACTTCCCGAGTGCAGCGTGCCATTCGCACTTGAAAAAAAATATGGCTGCCATTAATGTTTTTGTTTTGACAGGCCACTTCAAACTGCGATTTTTAAACTACTATGGATGAGGTAAGTAATATATTTACAATTAAGAATATATTGGACTGTGTTCATAAATATTCTGCGTGTGACAGGTTTGAGGTTTCCTCCTGCGGTTATACGTGTGTAATGTCAGCTGGTAATGTTTACAACGGCAGCCATATTTTTTTTAAAGTGCGAATGACACGCCTCACTCGGGAAGTTCTGTACTATATGTACGTGTGACTTTGTACATGTGTATGTGTGAACTTCTGGCAACAGAAAAGTGCGTGTTTTTGAATGCACTAGTTTGGTCTCCTTATGTCTCTTCTCCATGTGTTTCGCAGTCACGTTTTGAAGAATAGTTTGCACAAGTAAATAAATGTAACAAATTTATACAAGTTAAAGATAAAAGTAAAATTATGATATTTATGCGAAACTGAATGTTTTCTTTTTTTTTTTAAGGCAGCTATAGCGCTGATCTAAAAACTGAAAAAAAATACAAAGAAAAGGGTCAAATCTTTAGAATGACTCAAATCCGTACTTCAGTTTTTAAACTTCGTAGTAAAATTCCAAAAAAGAATCATTTTTTTATCAGTGTTATGAAGCTTTTTGAAGTTCATTTCAAGAGCAATAATAAACTTTTACAGATCAAAACGATGTCTCTTTATGAGTCCATTTTTCTTGTGTGGTATTGACGGCACAGTGAAACAACGAATAGGTTGGGCCAACTACTTTGGCTTGTAATATATTCCGCTGCTACTTTATTGGTTGGGACAACCACTTTTCTGATTGGCGGTACTATTCGGTTTGTTGAGATAGTAATGTGAGTAGTAGTGCTAACAAGAAAAATGGTTGTCCCAAGCAATAAAATAACAACGGCAAATATTACAAACCAAAGTATGTAGTTGGCCTAACCAACTTGTTTTTACAGTACATTTACTAAAATTTGATTTTTTACACTATTTCTTTTTATCGAACATAACGGTCTTTTTTCATGCTAACGAGGGACCAAAATTAGTTCTTGGTCGTGTTAGGATCAAGTTTGGCGTGGTCTAGAAGTTCTAGTCTAAAACAAGCTAATCGGGGTCCTATCTAAGTGCTTGTAAGCAATGTCTTACCTTTAAGTCTATCTATATCTATAGTGGAGGCCCGAGTATACACTGGTCAAGACTGGGGCCCTGACTAGTCTTCCGCATTAGTGTCCGACTAGAAAATGGGAAAAACAAGCCTTGGCTCTTTCTCGTTTATTATGTTCAAGAGTCTCAAATACTCAAAATATATCATTTTCTATGTAAAATCTTCCGTTAATTTCAAACCTATCATTAAATTTTACCAAAAATAGTGTTGAGTTGAGGTATAGCCCTCTTGACAGAAAAAAAAAACAGGATTTTTGCTGAAAATATTGAATCAATCACTCGATCACTTCCTGTGATTCTGGCTTTTAGAGCATGTCTTACTTACCATATGAGCAAATTTAAATAATCCCGTTTTTTCCCCACAATTTTTACATTTAAAAAAAAATAATAGTGGACATCCGTCCATGTTTGCGTTCTTGATGGATATCCACTATTATTTTTTTGAAAAGTAAAAATTGTGGGAAAAAGACGGGATTATCTAAAATGGCTCATATGGTAAATATGTAACACATGCCCTTAGAACATTTATTCAGATTCACAAAAAGTGGGTAATTTTGGTCTATATATAATATTATTTTATTATATTCACTTGACTCTGACATTATGTCATTTTGGCGTGTTGATCTTCTTAAAGGTGTCTTCACCATAGAGATATAAGATTAGAGGTGAAAAGGCATGTACTGAAAGTGTCCCCCTAATAGAGAGAGAAAGGGGTTCAAAGGAACCACATCAATGCTTCCTGTCTCTCTCTAGTGACGCATGAACATGTGCGATTAGAGAGAGACAGGAAGGATTCCTTTGATCTCCTTTCTCTTTCTATTGGGAGGACACTTCCACTCATTGGAGAGCCTATCCTTTTCACCTCTATTCTTATATCTCTATGGTCTCCACATATAAACCTAACCTTTATTGTAACGCGTATGTTTCTGTTGTAACATACGGGGT
Organism: Synergus gifuensis; assembly: GCA_904066015.1. Taxonomy (NCBI): domain Eukaryota; kingdom Metazoa; phylum Arthropoda; class Insecta; order Hymenoptera; family Cynipidae; genus Synergus; species Synergus gifuensis. The sequence goes on from CAJFCO010000144.1 coordinate 277,625, forward strand.
CCGTGAGCGTAACGCAAAGCGGAACAACGGCTTAGGTTTACATATATGTGGAATCAACTTCAGAGAAAAGCCCTTATGCACTAAGAGCGTCTTAGTTACGCTGCTTATTTACAGATACATTCATAAAAATTCTAGCAAGCATATCACGACAACTTCAGACCATGTCCGAAAAGTGACATAATGTCAGAGTTGAGTATACAAGTCATGAAGTAGTATAAGGAGACATATCTAAAGCTGGGAACCCGACTTGGATTAAGTGTGAGTTTTCGGAATAATTCGTGCAGTTCCGAAGTAAAATAATTTAACTTAAAGTTACTTCAGCGCCTCTGCTGGACGGAATGTAACATATTTCAAATTTTTATTTTGACGTTTCCATGGTTTTTGTCAAGACTCCTTGGAAACAGTAAAAGGCTCCTAGCCGCCCTAACCTCACTATCTGTCACAATTCACATGAGCTTCTATTTTTAATGCATAGTGCAGCCACAAAGGCACTGATGTACTTTTAAGTTAAATTATTCTACTTGACGACTGCACGAATTATTCCAAAACCGTCATTTTCAATGGCTTTGATATGTCTCCTTATACTACTCCTTGGTACAAGTAAACTATTAAATAATTGTACATGGTAGTGAAAATTACTGACCGATTTCGTTAGTTATTTTTTCAACATAACTACAAATTACTGAAATAACAAAAAATTTTTCACCAAATGTATATTTGTGAAACTTGCACCTGAATCAGTAGTATAGTATGACATCTGACTGAATATTATCAACAGTGAAGAGCTCACTGGGAAAGCGATAGGCGGAATAGGTTCGAAGTAATGCGATTAAGAGTGCTGTGAAAGAAAGTCACAAAGTGGCAGCAATTGCGGCAAAAGCACTCAATGTTTGTGGCGTTCGTTCTGCGTACATATTAGATTATAATCCTCGCACACCGGAGATGGTTACAGTTTGTTCCAACGATGCTTTACCCTCCTTGTCCTGAGGGGATATCATAAACATGTATTCCTTTTCCCTTTTCTCTTCATCACTCATCAGCACTCCATCACTTCAACATAATTTTAATAATGTCCTTAGAGTAACCCAACATATTCGTTACACATTAATAAATACATGTCTATAATAAAAAATTTAATAACAGTCTAACAGTATCTAATACACAGTAAGAAAGATTACATTTATACTTTATGTATTATATTATTTTTACTTAACATGAGATAAAATTTACTTTAATCATAACAATTTTAAAGGTTTCTTTTTTACTATGTAGTGCATTCATATTTAATTCTAAATTATTTTCTGAAATTTTTATTATACATGAACATCTTTTAATAATGGTATACTTTACAATCGAAATGGAATTTCAGCTTATTACTTGCTATATGAGAAAAGAATCGCAAAGTCTATTGGGGCTGTTTGTTGTCACGTTACAGCTGCCCAAAGTTACCCCATGCTGATCCTAGACCCTAGATCCATCCACATCTCACCCTACAACATACATTCGAGATTCCATGCCGGGTACTAGAACCAGATTCACCCTAAAGTCCATTATTACCCCTGTATTGTATTGCTTAAGATTGACTCAATTGCTTTCGAATAACGGCGCGGGAGCTGCCCTTTCGAGTGTCAAACGAATTATTCTATTTACTGCTCTATTCGGGGTAACATTAATGTTATTTTTTATATTTCACCATCAATACATCGGTCATAATCTTGCATGAACAAAATGAAATCGCATTAAGTTCCTTGAGCGATATTTGGGGTACAAAAAAGAATGGTCATAAAATTTTTCCTTATTGATATGATAATTGTCCAGATTTCTTACTTCAAAGTTGTATCAAATAAAGCTTTTAACAAACTTATTTATGCTACATATATTTTATTTCGTATTGCGGTAATAACTGCTAAAACGATCTTAAACTAATCTATCAAAATACCAGGATATCGATCGAGTTGTAGAAGGCCCGCTATTGAAAATGCAACATTTTACCATACGTGATGTAAAAGCATGCAATGTAATTATATCAAATTAAGTAAGTGTGCAAATATAACATGACACATAATGTAAATATATTATAAAAATAATGACTATCAAAACATTTAAATTATATGTTATTTAAATAAATATAATAAAGTAATATAAAATTTAATGAATAAACACATAAGGATTACATAAATATCACTTTTACATAGCAAATGATGACGTTCAAAAATTGGATATGCAAAAATGAGTTATTGTATCAAGAATAGTACATTACGACCCAAGGCCAGAAAGTTGGATTTCTGGGCGTGTGTGATATAAAGGCTGAGGCGAAGCCTGGTTATCAACTGGTTAAAATTATTTCGCAAGTGTTCATTTATTTCGACTTGATTCAAATTAACCATGACGTTTTGCCCATACATTTTGGAATTCACATTTTTTATAATTTTCAAATTGCATGGATACCTCCTAGAGATTATGAATTGATGGTCGAAAGATCGATGAAATAGATTAATAAGATTCAAACAAACACGCTGCAAAAAAAAAACAATTTTTTTGACTAAAATCTGGAGGATTCTTTTCATATATTATATTAAGGCTATAAAAAATTCATTTTATAGCAAAAAAAAACGACTTTTGATTTATGGTGGCCTAATTTGGGCTTACTATAATGCTAGAAATGTAGGTGGCTTTTTGGAACCGCACACTTTTTTTTTGTGTGCCTGTGTTATTTACGTAACATCTAGAAAACAGTTTATAATCTAATATCTACAATTTATTTTTGGTTGGAATGGTTAACACTCAACAGGATTATTGTTATAAAGGCCAGATTGGAAATCTGATACGATTCTCTACTGGAGTAAATATAGAAAGCTATACTTTCGAGAGGATTCATTTCGATCGATTTAATCGTAAAACTCAAACACTCCAGTTCGTCCGGTTGTGGGTCCGAAAGGGGTTTTATAGCGATCGTGGAACAACCCTGTCATTCGAATGTTCGAACCAGTGGCCGGTCGTACAATCGCGACTTGACAGTGAGGTTTAACGAGCCCTATGCTCGCACCCCCTTCTACCCGGATGGTCATTTAATTATTCGAGAGACCCCGTTCGTTCGGGGTAACAGCGTGCTCCACCTCTGTTGGCCATCCTTCCTCTTTCTCACTTTCTCCCTCTCTCCCTCTCTCTCTCACTCTGTCTCTCTAGAACACATCACTCGTACATCAACCTGTTTCTCACCCCACTCTTCTATCTAGCAATTGTCCCACGTGCCAGCTACTATATTAAACCGCTGGTACGTACGCAAGATAATAAAGACATATAATGGAATTGAAATTGTTTCTCTATCTATCAATGTCATACACTGTCCCTCCTCTCGAACCATGCTCTTTGCGCGTTCAGCGACAGATTCAATTTAGTCCAAGCATGTTTAATTTGTGTCTTGATTCGTGGTCATTCGCATCACAACTATCGCGGACTACGCGAGTACGCATATCCGTACGCAGCGGAGTTTTCCAATCCGACATATGGGTGATTCTCTGCAAATACAGAGCACTTTTGTTTTCAAAGGGTTTAACAGTCAAAATATATATTGGTTAAAGATACATTATAAAACTTGGTAAACATCCCTGCTGGAAGTAAAGAGATAGAAATCTTATCCCTTTCTATCTCCTTTTATCTCTAAGATAGAAATCCTATCCCTTTCTATCTCGTTCTATCTCTAAGATAGAAAGGGATAAGGATTGTTTATCTCTTTCTGTCTCTCGCCTATCCCGCCTATCTCTTTCTATCTCCGTGTCAATCCACATCTACGCTTATTTCTTTGAATCTCCTCATTTATATCCCTTTTTATCTCTTCTCTATCTCCGCCTATCTCTTTCTATCTCTTGTCTATCTTCGCCTATCTCTCTCTATCTCCATCTCAATCCACATCAACACCTATCTCTTTCAATCTCCACTTCTCTATTTCTTTCTATCTCTGTATATACATGTTATATATATTATATATATAACATGTATATATATAGTTATTATTATATTATTATTATATAGTTTTATAATCTCCCTTTCTATCTTCTTGTCAATCTTAATTCGCTTTTCTCTTTTAATCTTCAGTTCTCTATCCCTTTTTATCTCCATTTCAATCCACATTCACGCTTATCTCTTTGAATCTCCTCATTTCTATCCCTTTTTATCTCTTGTCTATCTCCGCCTATCTCTTTCTACTTGTATCTCAGTCCACACAAACGCCTATCTCTTTCAATTCCCACTTATCTATTTCTTTCTATCTCTTCTCCATCCGCAACTATCACTTTCTATCTCTTTTTCAATCACCGTTTCTGCCTATCTCTTTCAATTCCTACTTTTCTATCTCATTCTATCTCTGTATATATGTCTATCCTTTTGTATCTACATTTCAATCCACATCCACGCCTATCACTTTCAATCGCCACATCCATATTCCTTCCTATTTTTCGCATATTCTAGTCTATCCCTTTCTGTCTCCTTGTCAATCTCAATTCGCTCTTATCTCTCTCAATCCCCACTTCTTTATTCCTTTCTATCTCTCTGCTATTATCACCTATACCTTTCCTTCTTCTTGTCAATAAAAATTCGATCCAATCTCTTTTAATCCCACTTTTCTGTCCTTTTCAATCTCTCCCCTATGCTCATCTATTTCTTTCTATTTCCTTGTAAATCGAAATTTACTGCTATGTGTTTCAATCCCCTGATTTCTGTCCCAGACTATTTTTAGAAGTAGCTCTGCTGGAAGTAAAGAGATAGAAGGAGATAGAACTTTTCTATCTCTTCCAATCATCCATTTTGCATCCCCAAAACACTATCTCTTTCTATCCACCACTGTATCCCCGTATCCGGTGACATCTATCTTCCTATCTCTCAGTCTATGCCTGTGTATGGTAATACAGATATCCTATAACTGTATACAGGTATCCTATCTCTTCATATTCCTCAGTCTATCTCTTTCTGGATAGATTAGAATATGCGAAAAATAGGAAGGAATATAGATGTGGCGATTAAAAGTGATAGGCGTGGGTGTGGATTGAAATGGTGATAGAAAAGAATAGACAGATATATACAGAGATAGAATGAGATAGAGAAGTAGGGATTGAAAGATATAGGAGAAATCGGCGATTGCCAAGGAGATAGAAAGAGATAGGCGGAGATAGACAAGAGATACAAAAGGATAGAAAAGAGGAGATTCAAAGAGATAAGCCTGAACGTGGATTGAAATGGAGATAAAAAGGGATAGAGAACTGAAGATTAAAAGAGAAAAGCGAATTAAGATTGACAAGAAGATAGAAAGGGATAGACAGATATATACAGAGATAGAATGAGATAGAGAAGTAGGGACTGAAAGATATAGGATACAAAGGGATAGAAAAGAGGAGATTCAAAGAGATAAGCGTGAACGTGGATTGAAATGGAGATAGAAAGGGATTACAGAGAACTAAAGATTAAAAGAGATAAAAGCGAATTAAGATTGATAAGAAGATAGAAAGGGATATACATGTTGTGACGTGGTATATTTTTACCACGCACATTTTTCTATTTCTTATTAAAATTTAATTTAACTCGCGATAAACTCCTAGCACAGAGTCATAGGTTGTTTGCACACAACCTGTCAGCTGATTGGATCACATGAGCTCTCTGACAATCATCTGACCAACAAACAACAATCCTCACTGGAAAAACTAAAATTAAAAGCAAAACACTCATTCTTGTACTTTATTTGTTTCATATTTAACTCTGAGCAATAGGGGCTCAGAGTCACACACACACACTCACAATCACACCGTTGTCGTTCCGCATCGCAAAGGCCCGAAGAGGATCCTGGTCAGAGTGCATGGATGAGATTCCCGTGCACATAAACGACCAGGAAGATGACATCTCTGCTCAGCTGTCACCTCGATCAGCCGGCTGACTGAAACTTAAAACCTCCGGCGCTATCTCTGGGCCTAACGCATTACCGCAGGGATCGACCGTCGGCGAACAACCGGTCGTCGACGAATTACCAAATTACCACTTAAGTCAAATTATTCAATTTCAAAATAGTCTCGCGGCGCTGCCTGTTTCCGCGCACTTCACGAGGCAGGAAGAGAGAGGTTAGCTCGATCACTCTGTGCTCGAAGTAGTTGGCGTTACCACGCAAATTTTATATCTGTGCTTTTCCTGCAAATTCTGCAAAGTTGATTGGATTTTGAGATTTTCCCTAGGTGAGAGTAAGACATCCACCCAGTTGATTTGAATTGAATTTAATATTTGGATTTGAGACCTGGATTCGGCTAATTAGCCCGGTTTTTGTAATTTGGACAAACGAAAACTTTGAAATGTCTGGTTCTGGCAGAGGCCAGTTTCGCGGCAGGCGCCGCATTTTCGCCAGTAGGGTGATCGCAGGTAACGCTTCTCATTCTCTCTCTTCCATAAATTTGATTTAACTGAATTTTGGTAAATCACTCGATAATGAAATTGTGTTGAACTATCGTGTAAAATTTATGATTTCTGATCGCCAAATGGTTGGCCATTCGCAACAACAATTCGTTATTCATAGTGCTTGAATTGTTCGAATCCTATTTGAAGTGCTTGTCAGTTTAACCTTCACTTAACCTTTGAAATCTAAGATTGATAACCTCGTTGTGATATAAAGAATTTGTCTGTGAAATAAATTCTATTGCTTTCTTTTGTTTGAATCAGTGATTTCAGTGAAATTCTCTTACCCCGCCCTCTCCGCGGTACTGTGCTAGCAGGGTTATGCACTTGAGTTAGATTAAAGATTAATATTTTACTTTTGCTCATTTTTAGTAAAATGAGCTGGCGCTCAAACGGCTTGTAAAAATTTATTAAAATTTATTAGATCAATTATATTCAATTATAATGCTAAATAAACCATTATAATGTATATACAGAGATAGAAAGAGATAGAGAAGTGGGGATTGAAAGAAATAGGCGTTGATGTGGATTGAGATTGCGATAGAAGGAAATAGACGGAGATAGAAAAGAGATAGAAAAGGATAGAAAAGAGGGGATTCAAAGAGATAAGCGTGGATGAGTGATATTAGTTGTTACCGCAAAATTCCTAAATCCGTTACTAGCTCAGTGGATTAAGTGTTGGACAGCAAACTCGACGCGCGCGGGTTCGCGTCCCTATAGATGCGGATTTTTCAGCGTTATATACATTAGAGGTATGATTAGAATAATATGTATGTAAAAAATATTGTATTTATAAAATTATTACGTATGTTTAAAATATGAAGATTAATAAGTTAATAAGGGAAAGATAGCCTTGGAGATAGAAAGATATACAAATTTCTAGCAAGGAAGATAGAATTAAGGATAGAAAGGAATAACATTTTTTTGCGAATAAATAGACTAAGAGATAGACAGAGATAGACATTACCAGAAATAGAGATAGACTGGGGGATAGGAAGAGATAAATATTACCGGATACGGGGATACAATGGTGGAGAGAAAGGGATAGCGTTTTGAAAATGCAAAATGGCTACTTGGAAGAGATAGAAAAGTTCCATCTCTTTCTATCTCTTTACTTCCAGCAGGGATCTTCATTTTAGCACCTTATAATGTGTTTCAAAATAAAATTTAGATTATATACCCGAAAAACAGTTTTGGAGCATGTCCACGTATACCAAATGCATACCTTGGAGTCATAATTAAAATATATAGAGCACTGTTATGAAATTTTTCAATAGAGGTGTGCAATGTGCATCCCAGTGTCTCCAGATCGTGGGATTTTTCGTCCCCCACCATACGACCCACGAGCTCATGCTTTCTTTCTCTATCAATAGGTTCGTGTCTGTTGCTAGACTGAGAAAGCATGAGCTCGAGGGTCGTGTGGTGCGGGCCGAAAAATCCCACGATCTGGAGACACTGGTGCATCCGTCCGATTGTTAAGAACATTGAATTTTTCGAAATTGAGTTAAATTCTAGAAGAAATTGAAGCTTCTAAGCTCAATTTGAATGTAAGAGTTCTCGAAATCGAGAAGTTGTTTTTGCAATTAAATCCATTTGAAATAACTCCGATCTCTTGTCGAATTTAAAATTCGATCTTTGATCGAAAATTCGACTTGGATCGAATTTTAAATTCGATCGTAAATCGGTGTTATTTCAAATGGATTTAATTTCAAAACCAACTGAGTAATTTCGATTTCGAGGATTCTTAAATTTAAAGAGAACTTAGAAGCTTCCATTTTTTCTATAATTAAACTCAATTTCGAAAAATTCAGTGTTCTAAACGCAGCCCCGGATCCAGGGATGGGGGGGACGTGGCGCGCCTGACCCGGGCGGCAATTTCAGAGGGTGCAAAATTCATATGTCTAAAAAAGTCAGTTTCTAGATCCGGTACTGTCTTAACGTCGTCAAAAAGGTACCAATTTACACTGAAAATTCAATCGAACGGATGCACACCTCTAATTTTCAACAATAATATTCTCATTTAACTATAATATTCCATATAATATATTTTCCGAAGGTTTCTATGATTAATACTGTTTTCAATCTGTGGAATCATTTTTTGTGTTGTTTACTATTGTCGTAGCTTTGAATGTCGTAACCAAACTTTAGACATCTGTAGACATCTTTCTTGTACCAGGTAACAATTTCTAATCTTGTTAATTCTAATTTGTTGAAATTCTACAACATCTTGTTATTCTTTGGAAAATTGAACCTTATAGTCATACGAGATGAGGTCAAAAAGTTCTAGAAACATTTGAAATAAATTTTCAGCTTGAATTCTTTTAGAAATTCTTTTTAGGATGCTAATACATCTAATTATTGTAAAAAAAACATTGAGTTGAACAATTTTTTTTTTAATTTACTTTTTCCAAAAATGCTCTTTAATTGTATGGAAAATCGCCCATATATAGGGTAACCCAGGTAGAAATACACCACCGGCCCAGTACTGGCCCAGTACAGACTGCATTTTTTTTGGCTGTAAACGGAGAGAAATCAAATTTAAAACCCTGATGATTAGTGATAGAAATCTAGAACTCAGTATAAGATAAATCAAGTAATTCATCTCCATCATGTGCCATCTTATAGAGATTGTATTGAAAGGTTTAGATTTAACGGTTTTGGCGCTAGAACAACGAGCTGTAATGAAAAATTTTAAAAAAAGAAAACTTGTTTTAAATATAATAATTGCATTTAATTTATGTTTAAAATTACACAATCTCTCGCAGGGTCTCTTAAACATACAATCGCACGCTCACACGCTTTGAAAAATCGCACTCGCTGGGGATCGAACCCCTGACCCTAACATCCTAAACGCACGCCCTAACCGCCTAAGCTATTTAACCGCTTGGAGTTCATGAACAAAATCTCAGCCAAGCTCTTCCGCTGAAAAGCCAGAGATAATTGCGAGGAATATATTTTTATTTATTTTTTTTGCTTTACACATTTTATAAATAGTTAAATCTTAAATAATAGTTAATCTTAAAATTAATTTAATAGTTAAATATTTAAATCTTTGTATTATTATATAATATTAACTATATGAATTACAAAAATTTTTTTAAATTACGTTTGAAAAAATATTTGTAAAATATTTGAATATTTAGAATTTTTTAAAAACTTTATTCAGAAAAATTTGTTTTACTAATATCATTTTTTCAACATTTTAGACAATTTTAGCAACTTTTAGAAAAAACATAAAATGTAATTTTTTTGGATCAGTTATACACGGCAGAATTACACTTAAAAAATATTTTTCTTCAAAAAAAAAAAAAAAATGTTTTCAGATTAATTAAATATTATATTTCTATCGTCATTTTGAAAAGCTTCAACATCATTTATAAACATATTTTTAAAAAAAATTTAATTTTTGTACTCCTGGCACAGTACTGTCCAGATCGTGCAGCCAACGATTAGCCAGTACTGGGCAAACTACCGCCTGTCTGTACTGGTGGGCAGTACTGGGCCAGTACTGTGCCGATGGTGAACTCCGGCACACTACTGACATTTCCACCTGGGAACGTGATAGATGGTTAGTGTATGTGACTTCAAATGGCTCTGATTTATATACTTTATAAAGCTTTTTAATCATTACGTTCACACTTCCGGGAAGAAATTGTCCCACTTGACTCCATTATAAATAGGTTGCTATTTGGTTGCTACCAGGGAAACTATTTTATTCTAATTCTAGACTATAAATTAATATTTCTTTCGATTTTTAAACTATATCCTTTATAAAATTTGACTTTCAAAATTTGAAAACTTTTAAAGTCTGCCAGATGAAGTTTTGCTTTCCAGTGTTTCAAAAAGACCAAAAAAAAAAAATATTTCTAACATTCCTTTTACAGCGACTTTTTTAAAAGATGCATGAACTTAGCAAAAAAATTGCTTAAATTCTTAACGAAAGATGTAATTAAAAATTAAGCATCTTGAAATAATTACCAAAAATTGAAAAGTTTTCTATTCAAAATTCTGCAAATTTATGCTAGTCACAGCTTTTTTTAAAATCATATCATTGTCAAAGGCTCTGTTACCTGCTGGAAAGAATGAATCTTATTCAAAAAATGCGTATTTTCGATTTTTTTGTTTATCCTCTATTTTTTAAAACAATACCTCTCTATTTCGTTAAATACAGTTATCTTTAATTAAGAAAATTTTTTTTTACTGTTTTATCTATTCACTTTTTTTCAAAGTTACTGCAGATGTTTGACACAACCGTTGTTTATTTAAAAAATCTTTTTTTTTAAACTCTTAAAATGGTGTAATTACCTGAGCACTTGAGAAAATAATTTTCGAGTTTTATTTAAAAAAATGAAAACTGTTCAAAGAAGTTGCAGTAAATATGAAAAAATGTTGATTATCCAGTCAATACTAGAAATGAGTTAATACAATTCTTCTCTGTGTTTTTAAAATTATAGAAACAAATAGTTTTAGTTTTAATGTTCATTAAATAACTCATAATATCGAGAAAATATAATCACTTCGGGGTTTAAATAGTTAAAAAATTACGTGGGAAACTAGGAATAAAGTAACTACCCCTTTATTGTAGTGTCATTTAAAATGAAAGTGTAGAGAAAATTAAATATCGGTCAAGATATTTTTGTTCCTACGATATGAGTTAGGAAATAATTTTCGAATCTACAATGCATTTAATGAGAATTATACAAACATGATTTAAACCTCTTACTATTTTTGAAAAATATTGAAACATTATCTTTTCACAGATGAAAATCGTGATATGAGTGAACACCCTGAGGACGACCTTAAGAGACAGAGAAGTAGTTACAACGGTGATCAATTATATTCTAATGTGAGTTCCTCGTATTCTTATCAGTAGTAGAATTAGCGAAACTCTGGCAATTATAAATGTATTTTTTGATTTGTGCTCATATTGATTTCATTGATTCAAAACTGGATGTGATTTCAGTTGTGGTCGAGTAAATGGAGCATCAAGGACGAGCACAAGCTGCTGAGTGAACTCGGAGGTGGTGGCGGTACCGGAAACGGTGGTGGCACCGGTGGTGGAGGTGGTGGTGGCGGAGGTGGTGGGGGATACTACGAACACGGGGGATTCCCCGGGAATGCGATTGCCACCTCCGCAGAGCTGTACGACTCCCTGGGCACCATAAGTACTATGACGCAAGCGCAAACGCCCCATCTCTACACCCCGCCCATAGGGGGCACCATAGGTGAGCGACTCATTCTATTTCTCTTTACCATTTTGCCTCCATAAGTTGTTCCTACCTTGATACTACTTCCCTACCACCCAACCTCCCTATCCCTACATCTCTAACTCTGACCCCTCCCACCCAACTAGACATTCTCAGTTCTGACGTTATCTTTGGCTTTGGCGTTACCCATGCCAAAGGTGACCCTTTCTCCTTCTGCTACCTTTCTCTAACACTATGCGCTTCTATTATTGCGGCTTACATCTTCCTTTGCATACTCATATCGGCCAAATGCATAGATTTAGTAATGCTTGTGTGTTAACAAAACAAAGGTGGTGGAGGTTCACTCGGTGGTCGGTCTTTTCGGTTTTCGTATTCAATTTCAACGCGGAGTTCAAACCTGTGCCACGAATTCACAGTTCATACATAATTATATTAATCCCTTTCTACGTCTTATTTTCTTTTCTTATTTACCATACTTAATCTCTTACTTGATTTAATTGTATCTTTCCCTATTGAAAAACATGATGTCGTTTTCGGTGTCAAAAATAACGCTGAAAAAGTCGTCAAAAATTGGAATAGTTTTTGACACCGATTTTTGATGTCCTATTTATGTCGTTTTGACGTCATTTTTACCGTCGTTTATGATGTCGAACGATATCGTTTTTCAATAGGGTAGAAACCGAAATGCTGTACCCTAATGAAAAACTTAATGTCGTTTTCGACGTCAAAAACAACGGCAAAAAAGGTGTTAAAAATGACGTCAAAACGACGACAAAAATAAAGTCAAAAACGACTTAAAAGTGGACAAAAAGTTTATTATTTTTTTCCGTGGTTCTAACGTCATTTTTGTCGTCGTTTTTGACGTCATTTTTGTCAACGCTTTTGAAGTCCTTTTTTTACATCGTTTTCACATTTTTTCTGCCGTTTAGGACATCCTTTTTACACCATTTTTGACGTCATTTTTACGTAATTTTTCGCGTTGTCTTTAATGTCGAAAACGACGTAAAAAGGACATCAGGACGATATCCAATCGATGTAAACGTAAACCCCGTTTTTGACATCATTTTTGCCGTAGATTTTAACGTCGTTTTTGCGTTTTTTTTGGCATTATTTTTATGTTGTTTTCGGCGTGTTTTTTTTACGTCGCAAAAATGATGTCAAAATCTACATCAAAAATTGAGGTACTTTTTGACATCACTTTCGCCATCATTTTCGGTGTACTTTTTGACTTCGAAAACGACATCAAGTTTTTCAATAGGGTTTACCAATATTCTGTATTGTTGCATTTACTTAAATTATGTTTCTCAATCAATGACCGAACGTGTATCTCAGTGTTTCAAAGTTCAAGTTTAAAGCATTTTTCTTAAAGAGGAAATGGGTCACCAAAGCTACGCGTTAGCGTAGAGAAGTGGTGATCCGTATAACTGAAAATACATCTCATGAAATTCAACTATTTGATAACCTTAGTTATTTCCTTAGTTTCAAAGAACTTGAACTAGTGAATTGGAGTACGAAAAGAGAAAATATTACCCAATTTATTTTTCTTGATTTCATTTTACTGTTTCCTTTTCTACATTTCATGAGAAATTTTCACTACTTTCCAAGGTGCATCATTATATTAATTATCTATTAATATTGAAAAAGTTAAGGCAATGTTTGACAGTAACGTTACAGAAGACGTTACTTTTTTTTAGTACTAACGTTAATACATTATTTTTTTAAACATAACGACAATATTAACACGAAATGCTCTTAATATGAATCAATGGCAATTATGTAAATGAAAGGAGGAGGGTCAACAAAACCGGTTTTTGGGCCATCTAGTTCGTGTTTTACATGGGTTTTTGTACTTTTGTACAAATCATGCTGGGTTTCACTTTGTTAATATTGCTCACGCAAGATCGTACTTTGTCAAAAACTGCGCACATATATGTATTATAACATATGTTAAAGCCATCATTAGGTCTCTTACCATGAAAAAAGTACAAAAGCTCTACTTTATCAGATTTATGAATAAATAATAATTAATAATTAATGCAATAATTTCTATAAAATAATCGAAACAAACTTGGAGAGAGATATTTCTAAGAAAAGGTATATTAGATTATGATCAATTAGAAGTTATGGTCAATTACAGGCTACGTACGTTGCAACAGTTTTATTTGTTATAATTAGTTTGTTCATCTGAAGATGATGCTCTTTCTTCTTCATCTTCCAACCAACACGATGCATCATTAGCATGACTTTCAAATTCACGTGAACGTGTGCTAGTATTTTAATGATATCTAGAATAACCAAGATACCACAGAACACTGACAATATCAGCGCAATATCATCTTACTCTTGCACCACTTTTGCACTAACTGTACCAATCGTTGATCGCGTTTGATCCAGCATTAGTTTCATAGATAAATGATATACTTTGGAAGATGTGTGACAAGATTGAATTTGCAGTCTTAGAATGCCCCTTCTTCCTGTTTGTGGACAAAGAAGAAAAAACCAATGCAGACAAATATATCTGTTGCAGAGTACGTAACCTTTAATTGACCATATGCTCTGATTGATCATAATCTAATATACCTTTCCTTAAAAACATATCTCTCCAAGTTTGCTTCGATCATTTTATAGAAATTATTGCTAATAAAGGTGATAAAGTAAAACATTTGTAATTTTTTCATGGTCACAGACCTAACAGAGTATAAAAATAAGCCTTGTTTTAAAGGCTAAGTACCTCGAGAAAAATGATGACTTTAACATATATTGTAACGCATATATGTGCGCAGTTTTTGGCAAAGTACAATCTTGCGTGAACAATATTAACAATGTGAAACCTAGCATGATTTTTACGAAAACCCATGTGAAATACGAACTAGATGGCCTAAAAACCGGCTTTATTGTCCCTCCTCTTTTCAATCACATAGCACTGATTTTATGAAAAATCTGTAACATAGACGTTGAAAGTGATGGTAAAGTATCAAGCTCTCAGTTAACTGTATCAAAAAATTGAGTTCAGTGTAAAACTTGAAAAAATGAGCTTTTAATTTTGTTAATATACCGTTCGGTTTTGATAAAAAAAAAAAATCGAGAATAATTATGAATACAATAACGTAAGAATGGGGATCCTTAATGGCAGGTGGTACTTTGACGCCGCTCGCGCCACTGACGATGCAAGAACTAAAATTGAGCCAAACATTGGACGGTGCTAACATGTCTCCTTACCACACCACCGGTGAGTTCGCCACCTCAGTATCTTACTGTCGACTAATCATGCCCATGTGTAACGAAGCCTACGATTATAAGTAAAATTCATGTACTTATATAAACTAATCATACATGTTACCGCCACTTATCCTTCCCATTCCAAAAAGCAAACTCTACATCATATACTTAACCGATACTTCTTACTTTAATTATCAATTAAACAATGCATCTTTCATGAGGAATTCACTTTACTGTCAATATTGATATATACCTGATTCAATAATTCTAAAGACTTTTCAAACGACTTGGAAAGAATTCTCTTTAATTCAAATTAATTCAAGATAAAATTTAACTAAATTCCAGCTCAGAAATACATATTGTTTAAAATATTTGTTGTTCGGAAAAGTGAATAATTATATTAGATCAAAATATCAAAATGCTGTCATCAACTTAAGAAACCTTAAATAATTTAAATAATATATTTATCCGATCTAGAATCAACCGGGTCGACTCAATTTGGAATCGATTGGATTTTTTTTCTTTTATTTTTTTTCAATCTATTATTTCTAGAAGGGAAGTTGTATTGCAACTGTTTACAAAAAAATTTTATAAAAATTTCAATGCTTCAATAATTATGAAATATTTGATTTGTTCAATTATTATTGTTTTATAATACTTAGTAAATGTTCCACTTAACCTTGCGTAGTCGTACTGTAATTTCGCTGCTTCAGCGGTCGCACTGGGTCGAAAAAGTTTACGTATAATTTCCAACGTGCTAAATTGCTTTGAAAAAATTCAAAAAATTCACTAATACTTTTTAATCCTTCTGGAATGCGAATCCGTGATTGTTTAAGTACAAACTTTATCATATTGCTTGTTATAAATTGGTATTTTGAGCCAGGAGTTTCAAAGCGAAATTTCGCTTGGGACAAAATCGACCTAATCCGACCGCGCAGTGTTAAATTTCAAACATTTTTGGCAGATAAAATGTTTCAAACCTTCAATTTCTTTTAATTTTCGGAAAATTTAGCAAAAATTTTAAGAATTTCCTGAAATTTTTAAGTTATTATTGCATTTTAATTTATAAAATGTAAATAATTTATTTTGTATCCGGAGCTTTTTAAACTCTTAGAAAAATTCAGAAATTGTGATCTTAAAACCATGTATAATTTTCGATTTGAGTTTTAGATTGAAATGTCAAAAATTATTCAATGTGATGATGATCCTAACGTATTCCAGGTAACAATACCTCTGACAATTACAATTATTATTGTACTTGCGGATCAAACAGAACAAGTTAGTAGTTTACATTACATGATTTATGTTATTATATATTATATATTAATTGAATACATGAAATTAAAAAATATTTTTGATTTCATATTGCTTCCTCATTGAGGAAGCTTTGTAGTGATTATTTTAAAATTGACTTTTCGACTATAATAAGTTCTCAAATAATCAAAATTCAAAGCTTATGTAAAGAAAAGAAAGATTCCTTGCAACGAGACGAATTGATTGACCTGTAGGGTTAGGAAATTAAGAACATTTGTAATTTTGAAAATTTTCATTGTCATATAAGTCTCGAATTGAGGGACTGAATAAGATTAAAATCTCTAAAAAATCCAAAAAAACAACTTGAAATTCCTTAAAAGTTAAAAAATCAAATCTTTAGAAATCGTATGAAATTCCATGAAATTCTTTAAAATTTCACAAAATCTCTTAAAAATCATAAAAATCTCTTGAATTTGCTTAAAATTGATCGATAAATTGGAAATTCTATGAAATCCTTTACAAATATATTTTTTAATACCTAAAAAATCATTAATGCTTCCTCTATGAGAAATCAAATGTATTTGAAATTTCATCATAATAAGGAAGCAAAGTGCTCTACAAAAGAGCACAAATATGACACAAATATGAGATCAGAAATGAATGTTGATGCTGATAAGTTTTGTCAGTTGCATGTCCTGATTATGAAATGATGTCAGATTGTGGTGTTACCTGGGACACTTGGTATCCAATGGAAAGGTTAAGACCACCGCTTGCCCTTCTTAGGGCGCCAATCAATGGATGGAAATTAATGAAATATTACAGAGTTGCCAGACCGTATTACTGCGGAGCTGGCGCAGTACATTTGGGGCGGTGTCTATTTGAGCACCTAGCGTTTTTAGAACGTCCAAAAAAACGTCCAATGTTCCAAAAACGTTCTAAAAACGTATTTGGAACATTGTATGTTTTTAGAACATTATTTGGCCTGATTTAGGACGTTTTTAGGACGTCCTAAAGACGTCTTGAGACATTCGTGCCTACTGGACAGACAATAGGAATTTTTCGAAAAGGCGACACTTTAAATGCACTGCGCCGACTCTGTCGTACCATAGTCTGGCAACACTGCAATATTGGAATAGTCTCGACCAAGGCTGAAAATTTGACAAACATTGGCAAATTTTCAGTAATCCCCTCATTGATCATTTTGGCTTTTTGACTTTCACTTTTCATTCTTCGTTTTGGGCTTTTCACTTTTCGCTTTTTCTACATTCATAACTGCAATCAGCTTTGACATTTTAAACGTCACTCATGATATCTATAAAATTTGATAATGACAGTTACCAGATATTAAAAGTTTTCTACGCTACTTTAATTTAGGTCAAATCTAAACGTAAATTAAGATTAAGGTTTGGAAAATGAGTTTGATTAAAGAGGTTGAAAAAGAGTATGAAAAATGAATTTGGGACTGGGAATGGGAAAAAGGGTTTGGAAGAGGAAGTCACAAAAGGGTTGATGGGAAAAAGGGAGCAAGAAAAGAGGTCAGAATATGTATTTGAGACAAGGATTGGAAAAGGGGTGAAAGCAGTTTGTAAAAGAAGATTGGAAAAGTCGTTTGAAATATGAGCTGGAAAAAATGTAATAAAGAAAATATGTCATGATTGTGGAATCTCATTACATTTTCCACAAATGAGAAAATTTCCTTGAAAACCTTAACGACTTTTGAACTTGATTAGTGACGTCCGGAACGTGAATATTGACTGTGCTTGTGAATTTATAAAAAATAAAAAGCTCAAAACGAACAGGGAAAATCGAAAAGCGACAAGGTATTTTATAATTAATCTAAAATATGACCATTAATTAGATGTCTGGGAGGTCATTCACATGATTTTTAACTTTTCCTAATAGTAAGTTTGTATCGAACACTCCGCCCTATTGGAAATCCCCACATGGGAACCTTTAAGGATCTCACATGGGAACCCATATGGGAATCCACATGGGTTCGTTTATTAATCCGTATGAGAAAATTGGGACACGAAATGAGATAGGAATCTATGTGGAAACCTAGATCAGATCCTATGTGAAAACCCATACGAAATCCTATGTATTTTCTTTTGAATTTGAAGTAAGTATAATTTTGATAAGTAATTTTGAAGTAAGTAAATTCAAAAGATAATTCATAAAATCCCGTATGAATTCCTACATAGGTTCCCACATAAGTTCCCATATAGGTTCCTATCTCATTTCGTGTCCCAATTTTCCCATACGGATTAATAAAGGAACCCATGAGATTTCCCACATGAGTTCTCATGTGGGATCCTTAAAGGGTCCCCATGTGGGGATTTCCAATAGGGCGTCTACCAAAAATATCTACGTAGGATAATGATGTGCGTAAAGACTAAGGAGTAAGAACAAAAATTCAATTCGCTGTCCACTATTAACCCACTATTTATGTAAAACAATCCATATTCCAAAAGCTCCTAAAATTTAGCTTTAAACGTAAATACTGATCGTTAGCTAGTGCTTGATTCGAATGTTGTGTTGTCTTGTGCATGGCCATCGCAGAGAGCAGTACCGTCGCAGTTTCGTATGTCGGGGTGGGGGCCGGAGGGGGCGAGCAAAGTCCACCGCTTTCCTTGCAAAACGAGGCTAGCTCTGCTCCCGCGGCTCCCAACACCCCTGGAGGAGATCCCGGACTTACGGTATTGCAGCCTCCAGTTTCTCAGCCTCAGGTAGCATCTGCAATACCACCCTATTCGACGATGCTTCCAAGTTTCGGACACTATGCAACCGGTAAGTAATCAGGAGCTTCTTCGCAAGTTGTTATACACTGGCAATAATATTTAAACAATAGATTAACAATTCCTAACTAAAATACGACTGAATAGGAACTTTTCAAAACCTACAGCAGAAAATTTATTGACTATATTTTATGTTTTACAAGAGGAACTTAAATGTGAGCCATTTATTAATTAGATTTTACCTTTTATGGACTAAAATTTAAATTGACTCATTAATTTAGATAATTTATATACACAAATTTAATTTAAAATAATTCAAATTTACACAAATTAGAATACAAGACTCATAATATATGCATGTTTTGTACTGAAACTGATAGTGCTAATGTGGTTGTTATTATATCTTTTTAGGTGGTGGTGACTACGCATACAGCGCAGCATACTCTCAGTATTCGAGTGCACCTTATAGCGGTTATGGCTATGGAGCAGCGACAAGCGGGTTGCTCAGTAAGTAAACAGTGAGTATTAGTACCGATTAGATCAGGGAAAACATTCTTGAGGGAATCAGGGAATATTCATAAGTGACCAGTATACTCAACTCTGGATTTAAATTTCCCGGATTAAGTGATGGATTATACAGCCCTGCTGACTGATTACATCAGGAACTTAAATCCAGATTTGAGTATATATATATAAATATATATATATATAACCCGCCTTTAACCGTATGAGTCGAGTCGAATTTTGAATCATTTCGAGTTAAAATATTCTGAATTCAAAACATTTTTAAATTTGAAGGCCTTCAAAACGAAGTAAATAATAATTCGAAATCTCTAAGTTAAGAAACTTGAGGAGCGCCCATTAATTATGCAAGGACGATTTTAAAAATTTCAGATTCTCTTCTCTGGGAGTCTTTTTATTTGAGAAAATGATAGAAATGATTTAATGTTTAATATAATATCATTTAAAAATGGAGAAAACAGAGGTAAAACAGCCACTTATTCATATTACAGTACTGTTGTTTTATAATAATATGTATATATGTATATACCAATAACAGTCTTTAATACAAGAAGAAGAAAAATTAGTATTTAAATACGAAATAGTATCAGAAATCGAATCACTCCAAAAATGTCACATTTTTTTGGGAGAGATAATCCTCAGCAGTCTACCACCAAAGGAGGTGAAGCGATTGGAGCGATCACAATTCGGTTGGATGTATGTATAAAGAGTGGGTATTCATTGTACACTCGACTCTCTCAATATTAACCCTTCGAGAACAATGTAGGGTGAATGGCCACCCCAACGCAACAAAAAACGCATATTCGCTGTGTACAGGGTGCAGGAAGGCTTCCTGCTTTGAGTACCCTCTCTTTCAGTATCACTTCAGCCCCTGCTACTAAATTCATGAAGGACAATAAATGATTTGTTATTTTATAAACAAAAATTATAGAAAAATGTCACTTACTTATTAGATTTAGTCATTCAATAACAACTGATGATTGTTTAAACAAATTTAATTAACAAATGCACTGTTTGGCTATTTTCAGAGGTAGAAACTTGATTCTTTCAACGTAATCAAGTGTAAATGACTAATTTGTAAACCTTTAGGGAGTTTACATGACAATAAACAATTTCAGTTGTTAACAACAATTATATAAACAAATTTTTATAGTCTTAGGCATTTCTGGAGATAAAATTGCGTTTCTATGATGTTATTATCAGCTTATTATTTACCAATCACTCTTTGCTATCAATCGATAACAATTGATAATTTTTTAAACATAATTAATTAACAAATGCACTGTTTGACTATTTTTAGAGGTAGAAACTTGAGTTTTTCAACGTGATGATGTGTAAATGACTAATTTTTAAACTTTTTGGGAGTCTGCATGACAGGCAAGAATTTCAATTATCAACAATAATTATATGAACTTTTTATCATCTTAGGCATTTTTTTTAGCAAAAAATGCCTAAGATCCCAATTTTAATTGTTTTTAACAATTAAAATAGTTTATTGATAAAATGGTTAAAATTGTTACTCCCTAGAGGCTAGAAAATTAGTCATTTACAGTTCATTACGTTGCAAATACCTGATATGGCCAATTGTTTATAAAATTTCTTTATAAAATAACAAATTATTTATTGTCTTGCATGAATTTAGTTAAAAAGCGGTTTCTGACAAATTCAATTCATTTTTAAACAATTGCTAAGCTATTGGAAAACTTTACTGGATAGTTGCTTCATTAATTCTAGGTATTTTGGATTGAATCACAGTATTTTTTGAAAGCCGGCACTTAATTTAAACGCAAAAAACAGAGTGGGGTGCGCAGACACCCCACGTTGCTATACACGTCCCACGATTCCACGTTGTCCTCGAAGGGTTAACGAAATCCAGAACAGAGGCCCTCCCAATATTAACCA
>CAJFCO010000144.1:318060-335874 GCA_904066015.1 Synergus gifuensis
CTTTCTATCTCCTTTTCAATCAAAGTTTGCTCTATCTCTTTGAATCCGCACTTCTCTATCTCTATTTATCTACTGCCTATTACAGTCTATCTCTTTTTATCTCCTTGTTACTCAAAATCGCTCTTATCTCCTTCAATCTCCACTTCTCTATTCCTTCTTATCTCCCACCTATTCTTGTCTATCCCTTTCTATTTTCTTATCAAAATCAATTAATTCCCATCTCCTTAAATCCCTACTTCTCTATTCCTTTCTATCTCATGCCTATTCTTGTCTATACCTTGCTATCATTTTGTCAATCAAAATTCTCTCCTATCTCTTTTAATCTCCACTTTTCTATCCCTTTCAAACTCTCACCGATCCCTATCTACCTCTTTCTATCTCCTTGTAAATCTAAATTCACTCTTTTGTGCTTCAATTCCTTAATTTCTATCCCAACCTAGTTCTAAACCTATCTCTTTCAATGTCTTCTTCTTAGTCTCAGCTTAACTCTTTCATATTCGAATCCTTCCTTGTCAATTTCATTTCGGCTCAAATATTTCATTAAAGAAAAGTTTGCAATTGTCGTTTAAATTCTCTTAAATTTAATTACATCAAAAATTAAATTTTTTCTTACCAATAAGTTAAAAGCTATCAAAATTCCGCTTAAAATTAACCCAGGATGTCATAGATACTGTTTGATTTTTTAATAAGATATTACAAAATACGTCAAGTCACAAAGTTTTATGAAAATATCAATAATTTTTGAAATAATGAATATTTTTTTTAATTTCTTGGGCTTTTTTTAAAATTAAATTTCTAGAAAATTTTATAAACAATAAAATTATATAATCTAATGATTCGTCTGCATTGTACAAGGGCTTAAATTTAAGGGGTTAGTAGCAAAGTTTTCACCTTTTTTCTTAAGAATTTTTTTTTCAAATTAAAATTTATATTACAGATAGATAGATTTAGAGGCTGGGTTAGAAATGAGGAGTTTAAAGGAAAGAGTTTAGTGATTATGATGATTGACAAAAAGATTGAAAAAGGTAGAGTTTGATAAATATAAGAGATAGACTGGGATAGAGCTAGACTGGATGAGTGATATTGGTTTTTACAACACAACTCCTAAATCCTTCATTAGCTCAGTGGATTAAGCGCTGGACTACGGACTCGATGCGCGCAGGTTCGTGTCCCTATAGATGCAGATTTTTCAGTCTTATATGCGTTAGTGGTAGGATTAGAATAATAATATGGTACAAAATATTGTATTTATAAAATTAATATACGTGTTTAAAATATTAAAATTAATAAGTTAATAAGGGAGAGATAACCGTAGGGATAGAAAGAGATAATAATTTCTGGCAAAGGAGATAGATTTAGGAATAGAAAAAAATTAAAATTTTTTCTGCACAGAAATAGACTGAGAGATAGGAAGAGATAGATATTATCAGACACAGGGATAGACTGAGATATAGAAAGGGATTGAAAGAGATAGAAAAGTTCTATCTTTTTCTATCCGAAAATTTCTATCTCTTTCTATCTCTTTACTTCCAGCAGGGTTCCGTAGTAAAGATACCCATAGGGCTTTGTAAGGGCGTCGTAGCAATATCTTAAAGACGTCAACAAATTTATTCTCTGGGAAGTTATAAAAACGTCCTTCAATTTAGTCTCAGCTGGATCATTTTGTGTGAATACGAGTTTAGAAGAAAAAAAAGTAGATGAGATAGAAATTGAATAACTGAGTAGGTACAACATTTAATGACTGTTTGATTAGGAGATTTTCACGCCATTTTTACGATGTTTTTACAAGATCCAAGTCGCTAAGATGTCTACGTCATTTTTGTCGATGTCATTTTTCGCAAAAATAGTTGAAAATAAGTTTTTCTAAAGTTTCTCACGTCTTACTGTGTTAAAAAAAAAGACGACTCAAAATCTGAAAAAATCTTATTTGTATGTAAATCATAGACTGATACGATATATTTTTTTTTGTCAATTTTATTTCAACAGGGTCAACTTTGAGACACTATATCTCAGTGGCTATTGAACATTTTTGAACGCCCAGGTGCTGATTTTGAAGGTAATTGAGTCCTCTACCAACACCGATAATCATATTATGGCTAGATTAAATTTCTGAGAAGTTATCTCGGAAAACCCGATTTATTCTACTAATTGACTTCACTAAAATGCGCTGTATCTCGGTAATCAATGAATATTTTTTAAAGTTCCATGGCCCATTTTGAAAGAAATTTAATTCTCCACATTTCATATCAGAACAACTTTTGTGATAAAATACATCCCTGAGGAGATATTCTTAAAAAACCGATTTTTAGTACTTTCGACTGAACAAAAAAGTGATTTTCCCGCGAACAGGATCTGATCAGATTTTGTCTCAACGATTTTTGAGCACCCCTAGGTACCAAAAAAAAGCATGCCAAATTCACATTTCTTAGGTGTTTCAGACGGACTTCTTTTTGCTTCCTGACCACCGTGACATATTATTTAGTTTTGCTGATTAAATACCTCCTCAATCTCCACACCCTAAACTATTCGTTATCAGGGTTGGGAGTCGAAGGTTCGCGGTACAACTGATTACTTAACGGGTTAGCTATAGACGAGGTTGAAAATGACTGACGTGGTCCGGAGTCGTGGATTAGATTGAATTTCTATGGCTTCGCCGGTTTTTATAAGGGGTTTAACGGGCTATAAAGTCCATTGCCCTATTTCTGCCATTCTAATTCCAAGTATTGGTGAATATTATGCTGGCGATGGTTTTTGCGCAGGAATTCAGAGACTTTGGTTCAAAGACATCTTTGAGAGGGCAGATAATGTTTGTATGTTTCTGTCTTCTTGATTATGCGAGTAGCAAATTCGAGGTGTGCTGATTTTTGGGTCCTTTGACCCACTAGCTAACATATTGAATCAATAGCTGGATGCTCGAATTCTTAGTGTTTATGAATGAATACTATGTCAAACAATTTTGTTGATTAGTGATTTTAATTATTAATTTATGACAATAAGTGACACTAAGTCACACTATGACAATAAGTCACGCGAAGAAAAATTTACATAAAATATTGCGTATTTAAATTAGTGTCCATCGACGTACCCGGTAATAACTTTCATATTCTGAATAAAAGTAAATGAAAAAAAGATAGAAATAATGTAACCCAGCCCGAGATAAGACAAAATTTTTTTGTAGCGTGGTTACTTTAAGAAGTATTTTTTTAATACTAATAAATCTACCTTGAACTGAAAAATATTGTTTAAAAATAATTTTAGATAAAACTTACTTTCTTAAAAAATCTGCTTGATACATATTCAAAATAATTATAAAACAAGAATGTATACATATATACGAATTTATTGAAATTTTTACAGATGGTATAAACAAATTACAAATTTTCTTTCTTATCATACAAAATGCAATTAGAAAAAGTAATATTTTCCAAGGAAAAAGTTCTTCTGATGAAAATTAAATCACTTTACATTATCTTACATGCAATTTTTCTTATATATCACGCTATATTCCTTCAATATTCCTGGAATATTCTAATTCAATATTGCTGAAATATTTAATAAAAAGATTCCAGAATTTAAATAAAGTTTAAGCAATTGTTGAATATATTATTGTTATTGGTGACAAAATCTTTAAAAATACACTCAACTCCCTCAGTGTTATTAACCCTTTCAATATTAACAATCCCTCAAAATTAACCGCATTCCTCACATAATGTTAATAACTAGCCTGAAACTAGCATCTTTCTCAAATTACACTTAATAACCGCTGCACATGCGTTGTGTGACATTTGAGAGAGGGGAATTTGGTTAATATTGAAGGGGCCTCTGTTTTTGAGTTGTTTAATATTGTCGAGTGTATCTAGAAATTTTCGCTATCATAACTGTATGCCTAAATTTTCATACAAAGTTTAAAAGGAATATTCCAGCAATATTTCATTGTATTATAAATATTATTCACATTGAATATTGTAATAATATTAATTATAAGGAAGACAAGGTACATCTTTAGAAAACTAAATCGAACTAAAGTAGAATAGTCATTAGAAACTGTGTGTTATCAACTGATCCCAGTTTTGAAAAATATTACAGGTAATGAAAACCGGTGATTCCTTAATTTCCAATCGTATCGTGATAATTTTCACAATATTGCGTAAGTATGCTTATTTGTCAAAAATGAATCCAACATACTTGTTCCTTCTCTCGACCCTATGTTTTACTAGATAAGCAATGATTGTGAAACACCTAATAGATATTGAGAGATAAAAAGTAAAACGTAATCGATAATGTGATGAAAAACATAGATATAAATTACGTATAGATCTAGTTAATTTAATTAATTAATTTAAGATAATTAAATTAGTTAATTATTTAGCTTGCAACCAAAATAAGTGAAATACTGTGTCCGCAAAAATAAGAACTAAATATGTAGTATGAAAGTATTCCGTTGTATCTTTTTTCTTACAGTTAGAACAGAAAATAAGCTGCTATACCACAATCACTTCCTCTCCACTCATCGATACAAAAATACGAAGTAAAAGTATATTTTCTTTTTTAATGTACTCTAATTAACGAATATCAAATTTTGGAAGAAAAAATGCATGTCAATAAACAGGAATGTTGTGTGAAATGATAATGTAAGACGTTATTCCAGTTATCAACACCTTATTTTTTGTAAACGTAACTCTCAGCTCCACCACGTCCAAACCCTGCAAAAAAAGAGCACAAAAATATTAGATACAAATCTAATAAGTAATTATAATTTGAGATATGAAAGAATGTATTTGAATGGAGAGAGTATCCTCTGAAAGTATACACTTCGTTTACACTTTTAATCAATATACACAAAAGTGTATACTTTTATACTCTCAATTAGAACACGGCTATATTCTCGGTAAGATTATATAACTTTCAGATTTTGGACATTTGTATATGCTTGAAAATAAAATATTGATATTTAGCATCGAAAAATATTTACTGATTTGAAACTCCTTGCACCACGCAAGAGAAAAATTGCACAATTTTGTAACATTCATTATTTCATAAGTTGTTATTAGAAATTTAAGAAAAAATGTCCATTATACCCATTTTTAAATATATTTTAAAATTAGCTGTGAATTCAATCTCGAAAGATTTTGTTTTGCTTGTATTTATATTTTTTACGTGTTAATTTTTTTGAACATTTTGCTTCCTCATCATTACTGTTAGTTAGCAACAACATTTTCTTCCTTATAGAGGAAGCATTAACAATTTTATCTCAATGTTAAAAATATATTTTTTTTCTGTATTATATATAAACGAACTCATCTTTCTTACTCTTTATTAAAAAATGTATGATATTATTATAGGTCGATCAAAGAATCTTTTCTATATTCTGCATAAACTTTAAATCATGATACTGAAAAAAGTTTTAATATGAGAAAGATTCTTTTTAATATTATCCCTTCTTAAAAAATAGATGACCTGTCGAGTTTCCGCAGTTTATTCGTGATCTGATTGGTTGAGAGATGGTCACGTGGGATCGTCACAAGTGCGTAACATGGAGTAATTATATAGGCGCGCGAAGCGCGTTGTGAT
This sequence comes from Synergus gifuensis, assembly GCA_904066015.1. Classification (NCBI taxonomy): domain Eukaryota; kingdom Metazoa; phylum Arthropoda; class Insecta; order Hymenoptera; family Cynipidae; genus Synergus; species Synergus gifuensis. The sequence goes on from CAJFCO010000144.1 coordinate 323,632, forward strand.
GTTCTAGTAACACGTATAAAGAAGAATATAATGAATATTTTTCGAAATCCTCCTCGTATTTTGAGATATTGGTGGTAAGCATAAGTTTAAAATTTCTTAGAACATTGAATTAGACATTTGTCAACCCGAAACACATTGGGCTGAAGTATCAGACTTCTAATCTGATTAAATTATTTATATTGCAATATAGCTTAAAATGTTACTTTTCTTTCCAAAATGTCTGATATAATTAGGATATATTAGATCCAACAATTTCCTCCAGAAAAAGTTGGAAGGCGCCGTAACCTCTCAAACGTGTTCCCCTAAAAGGACCCATTCGAACAGTAGTACTCCGAAGAACGTCAGAGATGAAGAAGATGCGGAACAAGGCCCCCGCAACCTCTTATAAAGAGGTTCTTCAGAGTCATCTGAATATAGCAATTGTCATCGAGGGATTCCTCGTAATCAAACTCGACGTCGATAAAGCTAAAACTATTGATGCAGCTATCGAAAGGAGAATCGACGGAGTTTAACCCGGTGAGGTCATCCCGAAATTCTAGGACTGACGCTACAAAAACAATGCCTTCATCGTAATATGCTCCGATAAGGTGACAAGAACTTAGCTCATCGAAGTCGCGAAGTGACTTCCTGACTTCAATGGAAATAAGTCAAGATAAACGTCGTGGACAGTAAAGATCTTCCTAAACCCGTCAAAGTAATGACCTGGATACCCGGACCTCAGTGGAACCGGTAAACACCTTGAGGAGATTGCAGCCAAGGCTCTTAAAAAACTCGAGTGTTGGCCTTACTATGGGCTAAAGAGAACAAGCTTTAGAATCTTGACAAAGGAGAGAAGCCGAGCGACAAACTAGCACATACATCCTAGGAAGGGAAAGGAGGTATCCAGCAGAAATGAATGGTGGGAGACAATGCTCATATGATGTGGAGTTTATCCAAATCAACCTATATCACGCGAAGTCAGCATCTACTATTCTTAGCAGGCGTCAAACAGCGGAACGAACAGCTTTGGTCCTTATACAGAATTCAGGAACCTTGGAATAAATTGACTTGCCATGATCTTGCTTCAGAGACCTGGTAGCAATAAAAATTGAGCATCAAGTAGGAGGAACAAGCCAACCCTTGGTGCTATACTCAGGACATCTACCATTTGACGCTACAGACCAACTATCATCAGAGGAATGGAGACAACTGGTGGAACACTGTTGAATGAGAGGATGGACCATCGGATGTGTTGCCAATGCGCACCATTCTCTATGATGAGACGGTGGATTTGAACTACGCACGTGAATAAACGTAGGAGAAGTGTGCAAGTGTTCTTATTGGCCTATCACCCAAAAATCAATAAACTATCAATATTCGAGGGGACCATAGAGCTCGGGAGGGGATAAGCGTGCGAGCCATAGAAACGAGTCAGAATCGATTGAGATTTTCACCTGTGAACGTTTTTCTAATTTTCGCTGCGCTTAAAGCCATAATGAAAGAGCTCAAAGGTACGCATTATTGAATCTCGCGATGTGATAGTATTTTTTTTTTAAGTTTATTGTGGTGATAGTGCTAATGGAAACATTTGTGCATTTATTTGTTGCAGCGTGGCGAATTTACATATTTCTAGCCATGTATTTATTTATTTGATCGCTGCATCTAAATCTGGTTGCTCACGTTTTCTTAATCACTTGAGTGGATTGATTGTTAGCTCTGATGCCAATATCTTGAGGGAGGATAATCCAATCTTTCGCTGGAGAATTCCAACATCGGTAGCTCTCTAAATATACCGTCTCTCTCTCTCTACTTGTCAATGATTTCGTGAGTGACATGATGCGACTTTTGTAAAATTTCTTTGTTGATTATTATGTGTATCCTGTCTATTTATGTATATTTTCACATGTTTGGCTATTGACGAGAGATTCTTCTCGTACTTGATTATTGCTCTTACATTTTTTATTGTATTTGATATTGGATTTCATTTCGTATGCTATGTCGCCATTGATTTTTCATATTTTGTATTTAAACATGTATCTTTGCATTTTCGCGTGATTTATTCGATTGTCTTCGAATTTTATTTAAAATATTACTTTGTGTAATTCTCGCTTTTATTTCGATTCACGTAACGGTTTTCCAAGTTTATGATTTTATTGATTTGATTTCGATCGACCGTGTCTATTATTTGTTTTGGGGTCGTATTGTTCTGAAGGCTATTCTTCTGTTATTGTTTGCGTCGTTCATTTGATTATCAATAATAATTGTCTGTTAGATTACATTGTAATTATTCTTTCAATTTCAAACCTTATCTCGCCTTTTAAATTAAATTGAATTTCAAATTTCTCAATTTAATTTTTTTTGTTTAATTAAAGCTACATTTCTTATTATACATTCTATTTATTATCAAAATTGACACTCTTCTAAATGTGTACCTCATAAAAAGATTTGGTCACAATGAGGAAGTAAGGACAACAACAAAAGAGGTCAGTATTTATTAGATACCTTATTACTACCAATTTAACTATCGGGGCAACACTTCTACCTTTGTAACTGTAAGATTGTGGTAATTCATTTAACATTATGTTCAATACAACTGAGAGACTATATTAGGAAATACATATATCGCATCAAACGTCCTTATCTGATCACAGAAGTATTTATTTTTCTCTAAGATTGGATGGGCGTGATCCTTAAAGGTAGAAAAATCCGAGAGCAACGATCTGGGATGATTATAGGTATAACATCAGTGGACCTCTCGAGGCTGTGCCGAAGAGGATCAGTTTCATCGATTAGATAGAGTTTGCAGTGAATATTATCCATATGACTATGCGAAAAACCTATGAAAAAAACTGTCCTTATCAAGTTAGAAATGTGAACATGAGTGTTTCCTGTTGGAATAGATGTCTTGAAGCACTTAAAGGAAAGTGGTAATTACCATATGATCATGAGGATATCTCGGTCAATGATGAAGCGGTATATTATATGCTGTTTCCAGAAGAGCAGTTGAGGAATAAACTCGGTATAATGGAGGGGTGAGATAAGCCGAAAAACTGATACATTCGAAGAAATACATTAATATGTTATACTCAAATATACCCAAAGAGATCAAAAGATGTGTTGAATATGGAAGAGAAACAGACAAAGGTTGTGGTAGAGGTGGTAACTGGTCACTGTCCCTTGAACAAACACCTACACAAAATCCTACAATGGGATTTGAGATCGAACGTCGATAAGTGCGGGTACTTTGAGGAGACAGTGCATCACATACTCTGTAAATGTGATGCGCTTGCTTAGAGAAAAATTTGTCGGGGACAATTTTTTAAACCTAAAAGACTTTGACAACATTTTTTACAGAGCAATATACGGATTCATGTAATTAGATTTATTACGCTAGTTTTTTATAATGTAATATTGGAAACATATACTAAAACTAATTGTAAGATTTTTTGCTGAATGAGTCCAAATAATATTTGTAAATACGAGTAATTCGAGACTGCACCTTATTCGCCGCCCTATGACCGTATTTGAGAAGTCATGCTTTTGATGCAATGCTGTCATTTTATGAGCACATTTTGGTTAAAAATTGAACAGAAGTTGAAAGAATTAAATAATATACGTATGCTCACCGCCAGGACCAAAAAGAGCTGAATAGCAAGGGTTGTTACAGTAGGGTTTGCCTTCATGTTCAGCATGTCCACCAGGTGTTAATGTTTTGTTGCATTTTTCACATCGCAAACAAGCACCGTGCCAGTCTTTCCCCAGTGAAGTCTTACGCTCCGCTAAAAAGTAATATTATTATAATGTCTGTAAATTAAATTTCTTATATATACTATTAACGCACACATCAGAACGGTGTTCGACAAATTTTATAATAGAAGATCCTGCAATAATACAATTAACCCAAGAACAACAACGTAGGGGTGGAATCCCACCCAAGCTCTGATTATTTGAAGCTGTGCATGCATAAATATTTCTTATCACATTCTCCTTTACAACATCTTTACATCCCAGTATCCCAATATTTTATTACTCTGAAATGGATTACCAACCATCTCTCCCCTTCAGAATTTCAAATTCATAACATATAACAGGAAATATTATATTTGTAACGGTCTGTTTTTCCGGGGTCCTTAAATAATTATCTCAGCGGACGCTTCAGCCTAGCCAGGGTCAGGTTTAGAGATAATTAAAACAGATCAATAATTTTGTATGACAAAATAACAAAAATATATTTATTTAACTAAATATTTACATTTTATTTACAATATTTACAGTGTCGTGTTCAGAGAACCAAAATACTTTAGTTTAGTTGAGTGGAGAACGGTTCACGGTTCTATTTAGTGAATCAAGTCAGCGCGAGATTCCTAGAACTGACGGTATAGCTGAATGGAAGCGCTATAAAAACGGTGAACGTCTAGCGGGTAGAACGGAGACGGAAAATAAATCTCTCGATGTATCTTAGTCATTTTCTGTAATTATAACGCGCTGGAATTGTCGAACAATTATTCATAAAGTATTGGAATTCGGTTCTTAGACTAGGCATACAGGAGATTTATGACGGATTACATTTATCGGCGTTACCTGTCTTCCCCTCAACGGTAGGTACGGTAAGCGGTGAGAGAGGTTGACAGTCCGGATGACAAAGTAAATTACGGTTTGTATATTTCCCTAGTCTAACAATACCAAATAGTATTCTTAGGAGCGCCTAACGAATATTATTTATGTCGGTTGATTTATCTCTCTCAAGAGCGCTTGTCGAGAGTAAAACAGGTTTCCCTAATCTCATGTTTATAATTTGTTTGTGAGAGAAATTAGTAAGGAATTTCTCTGGTGACAAATATTATTATTAGTAGCACCTATTTAATAATATTTTTTAGATTTTGACAACCATAGAAGCACCTATCGATTGTGAAAATCGTACACCTTTGAAATTAAATATCGAAAGCGACGGTTTGTGAGAAATGACAATTATGGGAGCGCCCATCAATTGGTATTTCTTCGACTTTGGAAGGTCAATGACAGGAGCGCCTGTGCATTGGCGATCCTTCTGGATTGAAGTCAGTTTTGGAAATGGCAAGTACAGGAGCACCTGCCATTGCGATTTCACCTTCGCTTAGCCTACCATAGGAGCGCCTATCGATAGGTAAAGCGCATGAGCTTTCACCGGGCAAGAATCTCTCCGACCTGGCCGGTGGGACTCGCCCAGCTGAACTGAAGATTGTACGCAAAGCAGACGCTTTTATAATGAAAGAGCCAACAATGGCCGACGCCCGGAGTAGGGGAAGTAGGAGTGGGGACAGCGTCCAGCAAGGCTCGGTAACGAGAGTCGGTGTAGGTGTACGAACGGTACGCACGAGCGTATAACCTCTCGTTACATATTAAATTAGATTAAATCTCACTCTATATTGTTAGTAGTGTTCTGATTAAAAGTTATTGATCGAAGGTTGTCGATTAGGGAAAAATAATTCAATTATTTAATCCTAAATTTTATTCTATCTATTGCTCACTAGTAAGAACAAAACGAACAACATATTTTAAGGTAGAATAATATCGAAAAAATTTTAACGTTCTGCAAGCAATCCCAATGAGCACATTTGGAAACGTCTTTACAACATCTTAAAGAGTCGTTAAGAAGGTACGGCACGAATACGCTTTTCTTACGAATTTCTTTAAAATTTGACTATAAGTTCTTTGGAATGTAGTTTAAACTTTTGCGAAATTTAAAAAATATTTTCACTCCTGAGTTAAGATCAAAGCTGAACCCTAGTTGTACGCGTAAAGCCTATCCCAAGCATAGGAAAATGTTACATTTCTCACTCTATCTTTTAAACTATTCTTACCATTTTTTAAAAATTAAAAGCGTAATATATATATTACGTAAATACATTTTAATATATGTTAGGGGGTTTCATGGAGATTTAAAAAAAAATTCTGAATTTTTCTCCTTGCTTAGTTGAAACTTGAAACCTTTCGAAAAATGAAACAAGCGAGTGTTAGCTAGCAACACTTTAGTGGTATAACCCTATACATACCCCTACGTGGAATTCAAGACAAATGAAAAAAAATGTCAAAACGATTATGTTGAATTTTCGTACGAAAAAACTTCGTTTCAAATTTCATCAAAAAATAGTCCCGTATCCAACTCGGACGCTGAGGCGGCATTTTTATCAAAATAATCTGATATTTGTAATTTGTTACCATTTGTTTACCCGAAATTTACCTATTTAATTACCTATATAATTTTTCTATATAAATTTAAAAGTGAAGAGGGGTGAGGTCAATAAAGTGGAAGGAAAGGTTTGGAAGAGATGAGAAGGATGAAAGATGGGCGAGTAATCACTTGTACCATGGAGAATAGATATAAGGAGACCAAACTAATACATCGAAAAATGATGACATTTCGGTGGGAAGTTCGTAGTGCAAAAAATTCCCGAGTGATGGCGTGATATTCTCATAGGGAGAACTAATAATGGCCGCTGCAATTTAAATTGTTTTAATGTCTGTCACAATCAATCTGTCATCAGTTTCAAACATTTTCCAAAGATTAATTTTGATTAATTCGATGTATTTGAGCGAATAGTTCATGTAATGTAAGGTGAAATGTAAGAAATAATGGACCATTTTTTATAATGGAGGAAGTAAATACAATGTTTTTCAGATATTGTAATAAGTATAAAATCAGTAAAATGTATACGAATGTGTGGACATAACCGACATTTAAAAACTTACAAACAAATCTTTTAATTTTCACTGTTTAATATTTACATCATATAATGGGCCAAATAATTATTTTAATAAAATAAAGGATTGTTTACACTCATTTTAGGTTACACTCGATTTCCGCAATAGTCACCAAATCCTAAACAGTTGCCCGCGCAATAGTCATCAATTTTCCCTACCTCAAATATCACATCGATTGCGCATGCGTATTGCGTATTGTATGGTTTGCGTTCGCAACCAATCAGATGCCGAGCGTAGCGCATTTGCAGTAGGGTGGGCCGCATTTTTTTTTTTTCGAAAGGCCTCAGGTCCTAAAAGTTTCTACAGGTTACCAGTAACTCACATGCACAGTTTTAGATTTTTAAAAAAATATTTATCGGGAGCGCATCGACCAAAATGCTTAAAATCTGAAAAATGTTATTTTTCGCACTTCTAAGAAAATATTTCTTATATTTGACAGATTTAATCATTGAAATTAGTCAAATACTTCCTGATAAAGTCATTTTTTACACATACTGTATAGGAGTAATAAGAAAAGGGAGATATTTATCCCAAAAATGACAATGGGAGCTGGTGAAAAGTGCATTTGCAGTACATTTTGGCACTTTTGGTTCATGTTTTCCTTGAAAAATCTTAATAATAGCTCTTTTCTTATATTCCTAGATTAAAATAATGATTTATGTTTTCGATATTAAGGTCGTAACTTACCTGATTATCGGATGCGTAACGAATTTCCTGAAGCTAAGCTCGGAATTGCGCTTTGTTTTCAAAGTTTGGCATCATTTTTCGAGCCTCTATCCGAGCTCTGATGAATCCATCCCTACTTTTTGGATCGCACACATGTAGAGATGCAGCGGTAACATCTTTGACACACCTTTCAACAGCTTGGGTGTGACATGGAAGGTGGAAGATATCATATATTAAATATATATATATATCTATTATTTAAGTCATATTTTACTCTGTGCTCTCATACTTCACGCCCTCAACTCTGATGTAAATAGGCTCTGTATAATAAAATGTGTTATATGAAAGTGAAATTACGTATAGTATATGCATATTGATATATATATTATATGATTCATATAATAAATATATAAATATATTAAAGGATGATATCTTCCACCTTCCATTTCACACTCAAGCTGTTGAAAGGTGTGTCAAAGATGTTACCGCTGCATCTTTACATGTTTGCGATTCAAAAAGTAGGGATGGATTCATCAGAGCTCGGATAGAGGCTCGAAAAATGATGCCAAGCTTTGAAAAAAAGCGCAATACCGAACTTAGCTTCAGGAAATTCGTTACGCATCCAATATCTTACCTTAATATCCAAAACAAATCATTATTTTAATCTAGGAATATAAGAAAAGAGCTATTATTAAGATTTTTCAAGGAACACATGAACCCAAAGTGCCAAAATGTACTGCAAATGCACTTTTCACTATCTCCCATTGTCATTTTCGGGATAAATATCGCCCTTTTCTTATTACTGCTGTACAGTATGTGTAAAAAATGACTTTATCAGGAAGTATTTGACTAATTTCAATGATTAAATCTGTCAAATATAAGAAATATTTTCTTAGAAGTGCGAAAAATAACATTTTTTCAGATTTTAAGCTTTTTGGTCGTTGCGCTCCCGATAAATATTTTTTTAAAAATCTAAAACTGGGCATGTGAGTTACTGGTAACCTGTAAAAACTTTTAGGACCTGAGGCCTTGCGAAAAAAAAAAATTCGGCCCACCCTAATGTGCAGTGGTATCAAGTGGCAATTGAGAGAACAGCTGGTGACTATTGCGAAAGGAAATTGGTGACTATTGCGAAATTGTGACTATTGCGGTGGTGACTATTGCGGAAGTCAAGTGTATATTCACTCCAATTCAACCTACGAACGGCGGCCATTATTAGTTCTCCCTATGCGAATATCACGCCGTCAGTCAGGAAGTTCTTGTAATTTTGCTTTTACTTCCGACCAAAACGTGTTCGACTTTTGTGAAGTCGATGTAGAGGAGTTTGGTCTCCTTATGTCTATTCTCCATGACTTGTAAATTGACAAGACCCCTTCACTAGACCATAGCACTTTATTATACTTGACCACATTTTTATTTTTGACCATGTCATTATATTTTAAAAAGGTGTTATACCTTCCCCCGTCCCTGTACTTGACCAGGTCTATATGATCACGTTCGCCTGCGAAACTCATTGTCTGGGCTCTTTTCGACGTCTTTTGTAGGCAAGAGTGGTCCCACATCTATGTTTTATACCGGTTCGCAAGTTTTGAGGGTGTCATTAAGGCTCATGTAGGGGGTATTCTAACCTAGTTTACTCACCTGAAAACGTAGACTTCAAATGTTGGATCACCGAAAGGATATCGAGAGGCAATTTTTTTTCCTCCAGGAAGAGGAAATCCATATCTGGGGTGGAAAGTCCCTCAGAAAGTTCAACACTCGCGATAAATATTATTAAAACACTAAAAAAAACTTCGTTAAACTTTCCGGAAAAAAGTAAACACAAACATTACAATCAACGCCGCCTGGTATCTCCATCGATCACTAACATCGATTCAAAGGGAAATTTGGAGCCATATTCAAAAAAGAAAAATTATTTAAACATACGTAAGAGTAATAATTTTCAATAAGTTGTAATAAATTATTTAAAAAACATAACAAATAGAAAATAATGACTATCAATAGAAAATAATGACTGATAAATAGATAAAAAATTTTTTTAAAATTATATTTAGCTAAAGAAGATTTGGTAAAGAGTTTCCAAACTTCAAATTATCAAAAAAAGCAAATTTCACAAAATACAAATTATTGTATTGATAATTTTTTCAGAGGAACGTTAGGCTATATAATTTACCCCTAACACTCCATCAAACACACATGCATTCTAGAAAAGTGTAAACACACTGTAAATATATTTTTATCTCATTTTATAAAAAAATTAAATTATTCGAATAAATGGAAATCATTAACGATCATTTCTGATAATACGCAAAGACTCTGTGAATAATTTTCGTGTCTTCTTATTTATGTAAATGATCATTTTTCGAAAAAAATTGAACTCTGTGCCCGCAATATATTTTTTGCAGACATCAGGATATGGGATCTTATCACAACACCCCCATAAACACATACAGACACTATCAATCATATCTGAAAAGAAATAAAAACTCTGGGAATGTTTATTCGTACTTCACCTTTAGGAAAAAGTTCATTTTTCGAAAAAATTGATTTCAGTACCCAGATGATTTTTTTTGGAGACTTCAGGCTATGGGTTTTTATCACAACACCCCCATAAAACATACAGACACTATCAATCATATCTGAAAAGAAATAAAGACTCTGTGAATGTTTCTTCGTACTTCTCCTTTAGTAAAATGTTCATTTTTCGAAAAAATTGATCTCAGTGCCCGGATGATTTTTTTTTTAAACATGAGAATGTGGGTTCTTATCAAAACATCCCCATAAACACACCCATGCAGTATCAATCATTTCTGAAAAGAAGTAAAGACTCTGTGAATGTTTCTCCGTATTTATTCTTTAGGAAAATGTTCATTGTACGAAAAAATTAATCTCACTGCCCGGATGATTATTTTTTGTAAAATAAAGATGTGGGTTTTTATCATAACATCCCCATAAAAGCAACAGGTCCCTATCAATCATTTCTGAAAAGAAATAAAGACTCTGAAAATATTGTTCTATCATCTCCATCCAGAAAATGATCATTTTTCGAAAAAATTGATGTCAGTGCCCGGATGATTTTTTTTTGTAAACTTGAGGATGTGGGTTCTTATCAGAACATCCCCATAAACACACCGTGGCACTGTCAATCGTACCTGAAAAGAAACAAAGACTCTGTAAATGTTTCTTCGTACTTCTCCTTTAGAAAAGTGATTATTTTTCGAAGAAATTGTTCTTAATGCCTGAATGATTTTTTTTTTGAAGACTTGTGAATGTGGGTTCTTATCAGAACATCCCCATAAACACACCCTGGCACTATCAATCATTCCTGAAAAGAAATAAAGAGTCTGTAAATGTTTCTTCGTACTTCTCCTTTAGAAAAGTGATCATTTTTCGAAAAAATTGATCTTAGTGCTCGGATGATTTTTTTTTTAAACTTGTGGATGTGAGTTCTTATCAGAATACCCCCATAAACATATCCAAGCAGTACCAATCATTCATGAAAAGAAATAAAGAATCTGTGAATATTATTCGACCTTCTCTATTAGGAAAATGATTATATTTTGAAAAAAATTGAATTCCGCTTCCGGATGATTTTTTTTTTTTGAAGACTTGAGGATGTGGGTTCTCATCAAAACATCCCCATAAACACACCGTGGCACTATCAATCATTCCTGAAAAGAAATAAAGACTCTGTAAATGTTTCTTCGTACTTCTCCTTTAGAAAAGTGATCGTTTTTCGAAGAAATTGATCTTAGTGAACGGATGATTTTTTTTTGCAGACTTCATGGTATGGATTCTTATCATAACACTCCCGAAAACACACCCTGGCACTATCAATCATTCCTGTAAAGAAATAAAGACTCTGCAAATGTTTCTTCGTACTTCTCCTTTAGAAAAGTGATCATTTTTCGAAGAAATTGATCTTAGTGAACGGATGATTTTTTTTTGCAGACTTCATGGTATGGATTCTTATCATAACACCCCCGTAAACACACCCTGGCACTATCAATCATTCCTGAAAAGAAATAAAGAGTCTGTAAATTTTTCTTCGTACTTCTCCTTTAGAAAAGTGATCATTTTTCGAAGAAATTGATCTTAGTGCCCGGATGATTTTTTTTTGAAGACTTGTGAATGTGGGTTCTTATAAAAACATCCTCATAAACACACCCTGGCACTATCAATCATTCCTGAAAAGACATAAAGAGTCTGTAAATGTTTCTTCGAACTTCTCCTTTAGAAAAGTGATCATTTTTCGAAAAAATTGATCTTAGTGCCCGGATGATTTTTTTTGGTAAACCTGAGGATGTTGGTTCTTTTTAGAATACCCCTATAAACATACTCAAACAGTACCAATCATTTCTGGAACGAAATAAAGACTCTGTGAATATTATTCGACCTTCTCTATTAGGAAAATGATTATATTTTGAAAAAAATTGAATTCTGCGTCCGGGTGATTTTTTTTGAAGACTTGAGGATGTGAGTTCTTATCAAAACATCCCCATAAATACACCCTGGCACTATAAATCATTCCTGAAAATAAATAAAGACTCTGTAAATGTTTCCTCGTACTTCTCCTTTAGAAAAGTGATCATTTTTCGAAGAAATTGATCTTAGTGCCCGGATGATTTTTTTTTGAAGACTTGTGAATGTGGGTTCTTATAAAAACATCCTCATAAACACACCCTGGCACTATCAATCATTCCTGAAAAGACATAAAGAGTCTGTAAATGTTTCTTCGAACTTCTCCTTTAGAAAAGTGATCATTTTTCGAAAAAATTGATCTTAGTGCCCGGATGATTTTTTTTGGTAAACCTGAGGATGTTGGTTCTTTTTAGAATACCCCTATAAACATACTCA
>CAJFCO010000144.1:365831-400159 GCA_904066015.1 Synergus gifuensis
TACCATATTTTACTATTTCTGTGGTTGTCACAACCATAGTTTTTTCGGTGTATAACCGGCAGACAACATCTCCTAGCCGAGTGACATTTTGTAGTAATGCTAGTAATGCTTACCCATCCGTTTTTCATCCTGTAATATGCTAGTACTGCACCAGTATAACAATATCGGCCTGGCGGTAATGGCGTAGTACCGAGCCAGTTGTAAATTTCCATCTGGGACATATAAGTTACACTAAAAGTTTAAGATGTTTAATGTTTATATTTCTCCAAATTTCAAGTCAATCGGTCAAGCGGATATTAAGTAATGTTTCCGCCTATCTTGAAAAAAGTGATTTCGAAAAAAACGCGTTTAAAATTTTACAAGCACATACAGTGTACACTCCAAGGCGCTTCGGGAAAATTTAAGATTAAACATGTTAAAATTTGTTTTTCGCTATAGGACCAAGTAGGAGAGAGCAGGGCACAGAGGACAAGCGGGGCACAGGGGTTTGCTTCAATAAAATAGTATTTTGTGGTACCATCTCTTCGTAATGGCCGTAATTACATTGTTTAGTGACTATTTCAGTTTTTGTTAAGACGAGACGCACTTTGAATTAACGCTTTTGGAAAAAAATCAAAAAAACGAAAATTCAAAGTAAGCTTATAAAAAAATTTCAAACATATAGCCTTCTCATCTTGTTTATAAGTGCTTTAATTATTTAAATCTTTCTTAAATTTATGTTAGTGTTCACTTAGCTTACTTTTTGTTAAAGTAGCGTTACCGAAATGTTCGATGTATAGAGTGTACGTTAGGATTATTCAGGAATTGACTGTGCGGTCACAGAGGACCAGGTATTGGTGACATATAGGACGTACGCGACGTGTCGCTGCGCTGACGTGGCCCGCTGTCAAATTGCGATTATGAATTTTATATCCTCACTGTTCTTAAACATTTTATAAAACTACTTTATGATTTTTAATAACAAAATACGTTTACTTGAAAAAATTTATATTTTATTGGGTCTATAACTTAATTCGTGCGGTTTTTTTTTTCAAAATTTGAACGTTTATTTAAGAAAAGCATGTACAATAATAGTATTATTCAAAGTATTTCCCATCTGAAGCAATGACTTTTTCCCATCTTTCTGGAAATTTGTGGATTCCATCCCAAAACTACTGCGCCGGCTTGGCGACCAAGAATGAATCAAGCCAATTTTTGATACCCCCTTCTGAGGTGAACCGTAGTCCGGTGAGGGCTTTCTGCATCGACCGGAACAAATGGTAGTCAAAAGGGGCAAGGTCTGGGCTATAAGGCGGGTGGGGTAAAACTTCCCATCCACTGTTTTCCAAATAGTTCTTACCCCGAATAGCAACATGGGGCCGAGCGTTGTCATGATGGAAAATTATTGCCTCGTGTCTGGTCGCATATTCTGGGCATTTTTCGGCTATTGCTCTCTTCAAACGGATTAATTGTGTTCGGTAACGTTCTCCATTGATGGTTTCACTTGGTTTTAGCAGCTCATAATACAGCACACCCTTCTGATCCCACCAAATACAGAGCATTACCTTCGCACCATGGATATTCGGTTTTGGTGTTGACGTTGATGGTTGGCCGGGTTTCACATATAATTTTTTGCGCTTGGGGTTGTCGTAATGGATCCATTTTTCATCACCAGTAACAATCCGATGCAAAAAGGACTTCGTTTTGTGGCATTCCAGCAGCATTTCGGACATGCAAAACCGCCTTTCAACGTCTCTCGGCTTGAGTTCATGTGGAACCCAATTTCCTTGCTTTTGAATGTATCCGGCTGCTTTTAAACGTTTTGAAATGGCTGCTTGAGTGACTCCCAAAGATTCTGCGAGCTCTACTTGTGTTTGGCAACAATCTTCATCGAGTAATGCTTCCAGTTCTTCATCTTCAAACTTTTTCGGCTGCCCAGGACGTTCTTCGTCTTCCAATCTAAAATCACTACTTTTAAATCGTGCAAACCACTTTTGACACGTTCGCTTAGCTAGAGCATGTTCACCATAAACTTCCACCAAAATACGATGACTTTCGACAGCAGTTTTCTTCATATTAAAGTAATGAAGAAGAACTCCCCGCAAAAACACTTTTCCAGGCACAAAGTTCGACATATTTGAGTGAAAAAAAATTATTGTTGTTTATGCTTCAAATGAATGACATATACTGAAACAGACGCACAATGATAGTAGCTTTCCAACACATGTTCGGAATATTGGAACGATGGAATAATAACCAAGTTACGCCATCTTTTAGCAAACCGCACGAAATAAGTTATAGACCCAATACATGTGAATTACATATGCGGGGCACAAAGGTTCAAAAATTTTTTTCCAAATTTTTCATTATATACTCGAATTAAAAGTAATAATGTATACAAGCAAAGCGTTTATCGAAACTAGATAGTTTTTGCAATATGTACAGAAAATTTTAATTAAAAGTACATGGTACACTCATCTCCCGATCGACAGCACTCCGATCGACGGAACTTTTCACGCTTGGCTGATTCTGCGTCCCCCCCCCCCGAGCGTCACACGAAAGTCTACATTGAAGTGCCGAGCGTGCAGCGCTCGAAAAGTCAGTGACGTAATGCGTAGCCTGCGTAGTATAGGAATTAGTGAATCTCAGAGTCTACATATATACGGTCCTGAGTGGTGACGTCAGAGTGCTCGCTCGATCTATTTTAATTTCGCCCGATTCATGGTACTCAACCCCCCGAGAAGTGCCCTCGATCGGGAGATGAGTGTATTTATAATTATATCGCCGAAAGAACGATAAGGGGTCCTCTTGTGCTCTGCTCTCCCCTAGGTATTGTTTTTAAGACTCTAAAGTACTGTTTAAGCTATGAACAAAACAGTAACAGGGGCGCACAAATCATGTGTGAAAAGTAGCGATCGCTACCTAAACTGAAGGGGTGGGTACCCATGCAGTTAGGTAGATGGATCAGAAAATGCATGGGAAAGTGGGCGGAAAAGGGATGGATGGTGCCGAAAGATGGTTACAGTATCTTAACCGAAAAGATTTGGCCAAATTTTATGCCCATTTTGGATACTTCCCAAAATCTCTTGAAATCTTTCATCAACTTTTGCGATAAGGTAGATGATAAATAATCCCTCATCTTTCCATAGTAAATTTCGGATTGAATGTACAATTTTCTCTTAACTTGTTGTGAAATATTGAAGAATTTAAGTTTGTTTGCCGACATTGTGTGTGTACGCATTGGAGGATGGATGTGCAAATGGATGTATGATTGTATGGTGATGCAGATTCGTGCAGAAACGAATCTGCATGAACTGAAGGAAAGGCAAGGGTGCGGGCAGAAAGGTGGAAGTTAAGAGAGATGCAAGAGAAAGAGGGAGTATGAAAGAAAGAAAGAAGGAAAGAAAGAAAGGGGATAAAAATAAAGGAAGAGCTAGAGGGGCAAGTGGGAGGAGGGAGGGATAGAGAAGGAAGAAAGAGGAAGAGAGTAAAGGAAAAAAGAGCGAGCAAAATGAAAAAAAAATACATGTGAAGAAAGAAGAAAAAAAGTGGAAACTGGGAGAGGAGACAGAGAGAGAGAGAGAGAGAGGGGGGGGGGGAACGAGTGAGTGAGTGAGGGAATAGGAGGGACGGGATCAGCACCAGTGCAGGATGGTAAAGTAAAGCGTGCTTCGGTTCGTGAAAATTCGAGCGTGTTCGGATGGGATCGGTGGAATCGCTGCCTGGCGCTCGACGCCTGCGACTGCCTGCCATGACTGGTTCAAGGAGGTGCGCGGTTGTGCGCGGTTGTGCGCGGTGGTCGGAAGCGGGGACCAGACTCGAGGGGAAGCCGTCGCTTGGAATTGAACGCTGTGATTGGCCGACGCGTGGGAGAGCCACCCGCCTGCCCGCTCGTTCGCCTGCTCGCCCGCCCGCTCGCTGACCGAGCTCAGCGGCACTGCTGTCGACAGTCAGCACCGAGCACCCAGGGAAAGTGTTTCGAACCGGATAGTTTTCTTCGCGTCAAGTGCATTAAACGTGAACACGTAGCTAAACTCAACTAAAGTTGAGTCGAAATTAAAGAGCGCTAAATCAGTGGAAATTGTTGTTATTGAAATAGAATAAGGATCGATTTTCGGTGATACTCGTGGCCACGAGATGGCCCATCGATATCGTCACTATCATCATGCTCTCTCCCATTGTTTATCACTTGAAATGCTTTTGGTCATACAATCGGTCAATCAAATCAAACAGTTGGTGCACTTCTCGTGCAACGGGTCATCGCGCGCAAGATACGCGCTGCGAACGTGCTCACCCAGCTATTGTTGAACAAGCCAAGTGCAATTGCAATCTCTGTGTGCTACTGCATCTTGATCTTGTCGTCATCGACGAATAATAGGTCACATTTATTAGTGTAGACGTGGGAGGAAAGGAAGGAAGAAGAAGAAAAAAAATAGAAAAGAAAATAAAGAAAGGGTTGAGCGCGATGCTTTTGACGAAGCAGCGGAGATCGAAACACATTTCTGCAAACTGATGTGTCGCGAGAAAGAAAGAGTGTGTACATGTGTAGTCATCGACAAGATAAGACAAATATAGTTGAGATATGTTTATATCTATATATGAATGTGTATATATGTGTGTGTGTGTGCATCTGTGTGGGGCCAGGGTCTAGGAGAAGACATGCAGGCATACCAGCTGTAAAGAACACACGTACACGTGGAGATATAAGAGTGTAATCGCCGTCGCTTGTTTTGGGGGCTATAAGGTTGCCTAAGTGTGCGTGGGAGAAGAAGGTGCGCGGGTGCGATCGCGAACGTGAACGCAACGGCGAATACAAATGCGAATACGAATACTCGTGCACGCACGTTGATCGCTGTTTGCTGGTCCCATGTGGAGTGTTGAGAAGGGAGTGCTGCTCGTGCTAGTGTAGCTTTTGTTTGTATAAGTAGAGACTGCGACAGCGATAACAGCATTAAGAGCGGAAGCCAACGTTGGCGAACGACGACGTTGGCCAGAGGGAAAGAGTTGGAGACGGAAAAATACCAAGAATTTGAAGTGACGACGACGACAACGACAAGACTCTTGGATCTTGTCATTTCTCTGCCTTCATCTTTCTTCATCTTTATTTGTCTTAATCTGCTGCTACTGTACACCCACTAGCCACTTCAATTCGCCAAGCAAGTGACAATCACTTGCTCGTCGTCAATTATGCCACACGTGAACAGCAGTGGTGGCGGTGGCGACGATCTCGGCAGCGAAGACGAGGTCAAGGTCTTTAAGGATGAAGGCGAGGAGGAGAATAAAACCTCGGAGAACCTCACCGAGGAGAAGAGCTCTCTCATCGACCTTACGGAGTCTGAGGTGCCGATTTATAACAAGCAAAACCTATGCCCTCATGCCTCCCCCCCTCTATCTCTCTCTCTTTCCCCCTGTCACAGCTCGTTACAGAAATCGATGTGCGTGTCATGTGTGTTGCAGGAAAAGGGATCTCTCGCTGGTGGAAGCTATGCAACGACGGGCAAGACGTCGGCCAGGTCCGACCTTAGCCCTGTCTTCGGTGAGTTCACTCATGTTACTCAAGTTTCAAGTTTTTTTGTTTCTTATTTTTCAGTCTTTTGGGAAACTGACGAACACTTGGTTTTTTTGACTGTTCTAGTTGATTTTGACATCACTCTTTAAAATTCTGATAATAACTATAGCCGAGTGGTTTAAATAATGCTAGCAGTATTAATGCGTGAGTCAAGACATGTTTAACTAATAATGCAAGTATTGTTTTTAACCTCTTTTTAAGAAGTAAAACTACTCTTTATCACCCCCTAATTAAAAGCGACCCTACATCAAATACTTGCCTATAGTTATTCGATGTAGTTATGGTTAAGAGTAGTCTTACTCTTTAAGAGGGACTTACACCTTTTCGGTTTCAAAAAATCGATTTTTTTGCATTTTTATAATCTAAAGGGTCATAGAAATAAGTCTCTAAAAAGGTTTGGCAGAACTTTCTTTCTAGTTCGCGAATTATACAGGGTGTCCCACAACCTATGAACGTACCGGTACTGGGTGATAGAGGACAAAAAAAGAAACAGAAAAGTCCTCTGACAAAATTTGATCTGGGTCATACTTTGGGCACAATAAAGCTTCAAAGTTGGGCATAATGAACCAATCAGAAGCGAGATTTAGCAACCACTTGTTTGTCTCATATGTGTTAAGATAATGTGCGTGACGGCAGTTCACTTCAGGCGGTTCACTTCTCGTTTCTGATTGGTTCATTGTGCCCAACTTTCAAGCTTTACTGTGCCCAAACTAAGGCCCAAATCAAATTTTGCCAGAGGTCTTTTCTGTTTCTTTATGTTGTCCTCTATCACCTAGTACCGGCAAGTTCATAGATGGTGGGACACCCTGTTTATCATTAAACAAGACGGCGCCCGGCTGGTCCGCGCGTCGTCCTGGAACTTTAAACGGATTTTCTCAAAACCTGCATTTTTAAAAATGGTGTACACAATTAGAGGCGAAAAATTCTACGTATCATGATGAATTTTTTTCTTTAATTTTCAGAAAACGCTTCCCGATCGTTCACTTTTGACAAATTTCGTTTTGCTGACTTACTGACTTTTGACAGCTTCAAATAGGACTAAATCATGGTAAAAAATGACTTTTTCGAAAAAATTTTTACTATTTTGCGAAAAATCAAAATTTCGAAAAAGTGATTGATCGGGCGACCTGGTTGAAGTAACAAGAATTGAAACTGTTTTTGAAATTTTGATTTCGGATGATTAGGATTGACTTAATCCTGCACACCGTTTATCCCTGAACTTTTGACAGGGGTTCTGTCAATGCCATCTCCAGGTCTTACAAGTCAATATTGACAAGAGAAAAAAATCATGTGTGAAATTCAATAAAGCTACAATAGAATAGAAAAATTCTCGTATTAAAATCTTCTCTAGTTTTTCTACTATAAATTCCTGAAAATTGGCCTATACATATACATAATTGTACAAAAGTGAGGGATGTTAAAATTAATTATCATGTCATAGAAATTTATTTGAGAGTATATACTGTTCGTAGAATCATTTTTTTTGTGAAAATCCTAATTCTTGCAACAGGGCTGTAAGTACTTAAAATATAATAATTTTTCTGGAAGCTATCAGACTGTCTTTTTATCAAATTCTGCAGTTATCAACTCTTTTTATTATTATCTGCTCTGTTAGTCATCAACTCAGTACATATATTTAACAAATGTGAAACCAGTAGTGTAATTTTGTTTCAGACACTTTTACATCTTACTTAATGTAATAGCAGAATGGGGGTGAAGACATTAATTAATTATAAGCGACTTAAAGTTAGGATCATATTCAAAGTTGTATAAAAAGTGATATCAAATCGAACAGAGATCAAATGCATATTGTCGATACTTGACATATCTAACAACTACTTTCTTATTCAAGATTACTTTTCAATTGTTATTAAAACTGTTAACTATTTACTTAAATTTTTAGAAGAAAGTTTAATTCATAAGTGTAAATGTTAATTGATATTGCATACAATTATAAAATTTTACATTCATTTGATTAGAAACTCTTTATAATTTATATTCATTATAACATTTATATTAATAAAAGTTTTTAAATTATTTCACTTTTAGTTGTTCATTCTCAAATAACAAATGTATTTTTTAATGTTTCAATAGTTCTCAATCAAACCTGTTTTCCAATTCAATAATTTTTACTTTAAAATATTCGAAATTAAGTCATTTAAATCTACAAAATTTCTATTAGACAATTTCCAAATTTCAAAGTTTTTATATGAACAATTCCTAATTTATTAGTTGAAATAAGTACAAATGCTTCAAGTTTAAACAAATTTAAATTGAACATTTTAAAAAATTACCTGTTTAAAAAACGATTAAAAATTAAAAGGTTACATTTTTTATTTTAAATACTCCGAATTGATCAAGTGATGTGATCGTTAAAAGCGTGACACACGCACACATCCGGGCAATTTTTTAGGATATCATATTAGATATGATTTCCCTTGAAATATGTTCAAAAAAACCTTTTTTTTTTTAAATTGGAATTTCATCATCACTACAAAGCTTCCTCTATGAGGATTGGAAGCAAAATACCTACCCACGGGGCAAAACCCTCATGCAAAGTAAGACATTTAACAATTTTTTTTTTATTTGAGAGATAACAACAAAGTTTCTGTATTAATAATTTCGTGTAATTTACGATATCTATTTTCAAATATGAAATCGAACGCGTACTTTCATGCGCTTGTGTATAATTTTTCAAGTGATTATTGAAAACTTCGTTGAAAAAAAAAATACATTTTTTTATTTTTATCGTCTTTTCAACATTAGATCGTATCAACAAATTGAAAAAAATCCGCAAAAATAATAAATACTACAAATTTTTTAGTTTGTAGCCTTGCGACTTTTGTTAGTCCAATTAATAATATTAACTATTGGAACGCACGTGTAATAATGCTATGTATTTCTAATAAAAAATGGTTGTGTATTTTTCGCACCTTTCTGAAGATTGAATAAATCAGTGAAAAAAAAAGGAGAAAAAAAGCAGAAGAGAGCTAGTTGTGTAAAATAATTGACGACTTCACAAATGGGATGCCGATTTAGACGCGAAGATTGCCTGAAGCAAGTTAGAATATATATAGTAAATTTATAGACACCATATCAGGGTACGAAACGAGCGCTTTCGAGCTCGGGCAGCGAAAGGGAAAGGCGAAGAGTAGCATAAGCAGGACTAAGAAGAAACAATTAACAAGCAACTGAGAAACCGCTGCATCACCCTGAACTTATGATATACATATATTACAGAGTGCGTGGACAGAATTATTTTTAAAAAAAGCTTCCAGAAAAATTAAAATTATCATAGATCATGAAAATTGGTCTGTAGGTTTTAAGAAGTCAATAAAAAACTAAAAATTCGATAAAATGAATTTTCATTTTTTTAAATTTCTCTTTTGGGTTCAGATTGAGTGATTAAAAATTTACGGACAAGGCCAGAAAATTTTGGAAATATTTTTTAAGTTATTATGTAATTGAGTGGATTGTATATATGTGTTAATCATAATAGTGCAGATGACATTCAAATTGATAAAGAGAACCTTTCCTTATGTATTTTATAAACTAAACAATTGTTACATCTGTTTTGGGTTATAAAGAATAATAGTTGTTAGATTGTTTTCAAAATTAACTATGTTTGCAGTTATATTGATGTTTAATTGTGGGTTTTTTTTTCTAAAAAAAATACTGCATTTGTGGTTGTACAATATTATTTGAAATAACCGATTAATTAATTATTTAATTAATTGATTAATTATCCATAATAAATTGTATAATTGCTTCTTTAGATATTACTATAAAACTGTAATAAAAAATAATAAAAATGAATGCGAATCGTTCGCTACTTTGCGTGAAATATGAATTAATTTTGATTTAATTTTCCTCTAAAAAAATCTGCCTTCTTTGTTTTTAAATGTTATATTTTATGATAAAAGATTGAACGCGCGCTTTATTTTTTTTATGTTATAATTAATGATATTTTATTTCTTCCTGAAAATACATGTGGATGACACAAAATATTTAAGCGATTTTGTACTATGGGCAAAATATCTCAAAATCGAAATACAGTACAATCTCGTTTATCCGAGGTAATGTGGGGAAGGGGTTCCTCGGATAAGCGAAAACTCGGCTAACACGGAATATATAAAAAAAAACTCGAAAACTGTCATTATCTTTGGTATATTTAAAATTCTACAATGCAATTTCACCACATTAACATATGAAAGTGAAAAATTAAGGAACTTGGATTTGTTTTTCGCGTAACAAGCAAACTACTTCGCGCGCATAGCATAGCGGCGTCATTCGTTTTATCCGATTTTTTGCGTATTATCCGAGTGCATAGCTCAGTTAACGCGGAGTGCTAGGATAAGTCCGGTGGCTCGGATAACGCGGAACCTCGGTTGATCGAAGGCCGGATAAACGGGATTGTACTGTAGTACATTTCGATACTAGTGCGCGAATGTGATTTTAGCCTTGTGTGAAAAGGTCACACAAGGCTTTCTCGCACATGTATTGAACCGTATTTTTTGACACGACGTGTGCGAATCTTGATTAAGCATATGCTTTTTTAACCCAGCGTGTGCGAAATCGAATTTCGCGCAAGGAGTATCAAAAAGTTTATTTTAAAAAATATCACACTCTGAAGAAATATTTTGATCATTCTTTGATATAACATTATCAGTTTATCAAACTCGAGAAAATTATCAATTTTACATTTGAAAAAAAAAATAACAAAAAATTGTGCTGAATTTTGATTCTCGAGCACAACCAATGTTAAAGTCTATTCTAAAGGTAAAGGTATTCTTTAAATCTGAAATAGTTATAATTTTTACTAATTGCGATTAAAGACTTAATTCTAACTGTAAAACACAGGTTTCATGCTCATTTCTTTCTGAAGATTCCCCTCTAATACTATTTTTTGGAATAATTATTTTTTTTGTGACTTTTAAAAAGCTTAATATTCGAGTTTAATTTGCATAAATCCTTTAATTTGACATCAGAACCTTTCAAATTTATCAAAAACTGTAAAAAATGTAATTTTTTCTTTGGAAATAGCTCGATTCTGATGCATTTTGTAAAAGAAAAAAAGCACTCTTTCTTTTGTGTCAAAAGGATGTTGTTTAGTACAAATAGAATTTCCTTTTAAAAAGGTTAAAAGGCCTTTATTTATTTGTCCCAAATGGAGTCGTTTTATAGCAAACATAATCGGAGAAGCGATTAACTCATTAACTGCACTCAATCTGTCAGAAAAATAATTTGCTTTGTGTCAAAAATTATATACATAGTTATTCAAAACAAAACAGACAAGAGAGTCTGTTTTTGTGGGCAAACGTTTTTGGAACATTCCAAAAACGTTTCTAATATCTTTTGCCCACTGGGGACAATTTTTTCTCTAAGTATTACATAATCAAATTCAAGTGCGTGTAGTATACACAATATATATATAATCTTTAAAAACAACCTACAAAAGCAATAAATTTGAATCTACACGGAGAAAAATTAAAATTTCGGTTTCGGAAAAAGACTGCTAAACAATTTCAAAAAGTGCTATTCAATTAGGAAAGAATGGACGAATAATAGAATATATATTAGGTTCCGTTCCTAGATATTTTAGTAGCCAGCATAAGAAATGAAAATGACTCCTAAATATATTGATAAATATTTTATATGGTAACGGCATTATGTGCCATTAAATATAAAAGTTTTATACGTTTTATTAAAGAAAGTAGTATGATTGTATCCAGTTACAAAATGTAATCGTAATTTAAAATTTTTTGCTCGTTTAAACAATGTAAATTTATCGTTTTTCGAAATTGAATTAATCGAACTATTTTCAAAAAATCATTTTTTTTTATCATTTTACACAAATTGAAAAGGCTCCCACACATCGCTTGACCTTGAACACCGTAAAATGTCACCACAGGTGAATATATTATAGTATATAGTAATTTATAGTGTACACTGAGAAACTCTATGTTAGAAAAATTACTAATATCGATAGCAAGTTGGGGCAAAATCCTTAAATTTCGACATTTTAATACATACATAATAAGTTATACTATTTTCATAAGAAGGTTTCCTATTTAGTAATAGCAAACTTTACTATTTTCTGTAGTAAAATTCGATTTAGGAAAAATTATTACAGAAATTAATACATTGTACAAAAAGAATAGTAGTAATAAGTATTTTAAGTAATATAATACACTAAATATGTAGAAGAAATTACTAAATGATTTAACAGAAAACGTCAAGTCTTGGACCGAGCGCAGCCGAGCATATCCGACGTGTGCCGATTGTCGAACAATGGATATAGACAGTCATATGGACGTTTTTATTCCTCACTCTCATAATGTCTTATAAGTTAGATGGGACATCGCCCGATTGCTGCCCCCATGACCAGTGTTCGATTCCCGCCAGCCTCGTTTTCTTCTAACTTGACTTTTCTGTTTCAGCTTAATAATATATGTAACTGTATTCAGTGCATATATGTATGTATGTAATTGCTAATGTTTGATATTATATAATATGTGTAGGCTAGAATATTAATTTATGTAGGCTATAGTGTGAAGTTAGGTTCCTTCAAAGCTTTTATTTTTTGCTATTCTGACTGTACATATTTTACTAACCTAAATAGTAATTCGATGCGCATGGTCTCTGCGCATCATTTTACTAAACAGTTTACAAATACTGCAATAGTTTTAGTTCTTATTTTAAAATACTTTATAATTCTCTAAGGAGCTACGAGTTACTATTGAGGTTAGTAAATATTATTAAAATTTGCTTTTTGCCCCTCATTGTAAAGTTCAGATAGTAAAATCTAGTGTGCTTTTTAACAATAAATACAAACGCGGGTTTCTCAGTGTAATTTGAGTAATAACTCAAATAAAATCAATTGAAACTCCTAGATGCACATCGACTGCTTTTGCATGCATATAGTTAACTGATTACAATGAATGCAATCGCTGCAATTTTACTGTGATTTGGTTATCTATAGGAATGCTTAAAAAAAACTTTTATAACTTCCAGTCGCGGCTATTTTCGATTCAAACTGAGTCGAAACGGAGCTTTCTCGAACTTTCTGCTAGCTGGAAACTTTGTTCAAAACTTTCATGTTTGAAGAAGTAACTCCATGTTTCAAACCATTTTAAGATTTTCCTTTCAAATATAAACTGCAATTCTACC
This sequence comes from Synergus gifuensis, assembly GCA_904066015.1. Taxonomy (NCBI): domain Eukaryota; kingdom Metazoa; phylum Arthropoda; class Insecta; order Hymenoptera; family Cynipidae; genus Synergus; species Synergus gifuensis. The sequence continues at coordinate 378,550 of CAJFCO010000144.1, forward strand.
AAAGCAGACCAAAGGTTTTCAAGAATCCGAAAGTGTGAAGAGAAATAAGTTAGCTAGTTAGTCAAGTAGTTAGTTTTGCTCATACGAGCAATTTTTAATTTCGGGAGAGAAATATCACATGGAGTTTTTATGTCGGTCTTTCTTGTGATTCAAAAAAATATTTTCTGAATCAAAAACCTACAAAAACTACAAAAATTTCAAGTTTTTTATTCTCGAAATCAACAACAAAAATCAAAAATTTTCAAAAAAACATTTGTTTTTAAGATACCTTTTTTTTATTAAATTTACGACATTAGTATTAGTATTAGTACAGTCTATTTGAAGTTTAATTTAAGTAAATCCTCTTTATTTTAGCATCCGAAAAAGGATTCCAAACTTGCAAGGTCAATTTATATTTTTACCCTCCCCCCTCTCATTCGCCCTCCTCTTTTTCTCTCTTATTTTTTAGCAAAATCATATCTGTATGGCAAAAGTTCTTGGCATGAAGGGATGGAGCCCAAAAATCAGAAACCCTTTTGACTTTTCAGAAAGTTGAAAAATGTTATTTTTCAGCAAAGGTACATCTTCTTAACAAAAGGGGAGTAGTAGTTTTTTTCATCAAGGTATGGAGCCCAAATATCAGGGGCTCTTTTGACTGCAAACAATTACAAAAAATTATTTTTAATAAAAATAATATTTGCGTGACAAAAGGGAAGTAGTTTTGTCTCAAGGGATGAAGCTCAAATAGTTAATTCTTGAAAATTCGTTGTACAGTGCCCTGCATTAATGCCTTCCCTTGAAAACAAATCAAACCAACCCTGGTTTTCATTAGAATCTTATGGAAACCAGGGTTGGATTGACTTGTTTTCAAGGGAAGGCATTAGGGCACTGTACCCAAATAAAACTGTGAAATATAGTGTGGTATATATAATATGTGTATGTGATACATAGAATTTTTAGAAAATATGAAACCTTTTTTATGAGGGATGATTTTTGATAAGCAAGGGTGGTTTTTTGATAACTTGTTTTTAAGGTTTTTAATAGCCCAAAAAAACACAATAGTACAGCGTACGCTTCAATTTTTGAAAAAATTGCATTTCTATAATTGGAGTTTATTTTAGAATTTAAGGGTTGTTTTTCGAAATTTGGTTTTTGAGAAATTGAGGAGCCCTAAAAAGCCCAAAAATACTCTGTGCATCAATGTTTGAAAAATAGAATTTCTATAATTAGGGTTCATTTTGTGACTTGAGGGTTGTTCTTGAAGAATTGGTTTTTGCGGAATTCAAGAGCCCAAAAAAAGTCCAAAATTATGGTGCAATTGGTTTTTTTTATAATTTGCGAATTAAGACGTTGGACCTCTGATTAATTTGAAACTCCGTATACATTTGTATTTTGGTACACTGATTACGAATATGATAATGAAAATATGTACTCACAAATAAAATTTTTAAGGTTAAAACTTAAAAGTGCGATTTTAGCTGAAAAGTAGTTTTTTCATATTATTTTGAAAACAATTAGTCTGGGGAAAAAAAGTTTCAAATAAAAATTGTAGAGTTTGAAAAAATACACCTTTTATCTCGCATATATCTCGGTATACATTTTATCTCGAAAACCCTCATATACCCAGTTTTAAGGAATTTGACTGCAAGGAAAAATGTATGCCTCAAAAGCGAGTTAAACCCCCTTTTGACTAATCGGAGAGGTGTTTTAAGTGAACCGGGGTCATTTAACATGTGAAGGAAGCTTCTAACAATTTTTAGGGATTAGAAGAGCTTTTTATGATATTTAAAATATTTCCTGGAATTTTAAAGGTTTTCATTAAATTTAAGAGATTTTTAAATAAGCTTAAGGAATTCAAAGAATTTAAAGAAATTTTTCAGTTCTTTATGGAATATTAAAGGATTTTAAGAAGTTTGCAAGTTTACCGTGAATAAAAATATATTTAAAAATATTTCTAATAATTCAAAAATATTTCAAGAGGTTTCTAGGAATTTTAAGAGATTAAAAATTTTTTCATGATACCTGAATAAGGATTTCAAATAATTTTGAGGAATTTAAAAAGAATTAGTGAAGCTTTAAAGGATTTCATGGGATGGAATATGGAATTTTAGGACGTTAAATATCTGTAAACTGATCTGTAAAATCTCCTTAAAACCCTAAAATCGAGAATTCCGACTCAATTTTCCTATTTTTTGGGTCGTTTTGGTGCAATTAATTTTTTTTTAAATACCGATATGCGGAAATGATGTATCAAAAGTTCCGAATAATAAAATACAAATTATCATAAAAATATTGTATTTATTAATGTATTTTCACTCCGCTTACATTATAAAAAATCCCCCTTTTAAAAAAAAAATCACCCTTTTTCCCTAAAATTGAACCACTGAACCGCTGGCATCCCTGACAATATATATACAATTGTGTATATATATATATATATATATATATATATATATATATATAGTCTCATTCCTAGATTTGATTTTCCGTGAAATTCCATGTGAAAATACTTGAAAGAAAGTTTACTAGAATTTCACGTGGATTTTTCCAAATTACCATCAAAATTTCACGTGGAAATTTGGGTATTTAAAATTTTAAATACCCAGCATTTAAAGGACAATTTACAATCCTTTTATAGACTGACCAGGTTTCGGGTCTCAGTGATAAAAAGGACATCAACACCAATAAATATATTGGTTCTAAAAATCTCAATTACAGTAATTGAATTGTTTTTCATAATAATTTCTCTGTCTTTTTCTGAGGATTTGTTATTTTCATTGTATTGTTATATTATAGATATTGTTTTAGTTGGAATGCACGTGAAAATACGTCTCAAGAATGAATGGAACACCCGGTAGATAAATACAGTCAGTCAGCATTGTACACCTACCCAGGCAAGCAGGCAGGCAAGCAGGCAGGCAGGCAGACTCGTCTCTCTACCTACCTGCTCGCTAACGAGCCTACCTGCTGCACTTCTTATATTCGGGTAGGTTGCCTGCTTCATTGCTATGGTCCCTCGTTCGCATACCCATCCCTAAGGCTAAGACCAAGGCGTAGGATTGCTCTCCATGGCCCATGCCCCATGCCCCCATCGAGACGAGATGTTGCACCTTCCTTTATAACTGGTTAAGCAAATTTCCTCGTAAAACGCTTTCCCGAGAAACTCCGCGAAAGAAGACAGATCGAGCTTTAGGAGAAAACGAGAGACTCAGAGCTGAAAGAATTCAGCAAAGGTAATCGTTTTTCAAAGGACTTAAGAATATCGTACACCTGATTCCATGGATTACCTCCTGCGTTTTCAAGTCCCTTCTTAGACTTTACGATCCTTTTTTTACTTCTCTTTTTTCTTTTAGATAATATTTTCTTCTTAATAATATTTTCGGGCGAATTCATTTCAAAACGTGAGAATGACACAAGCTGAGAAAAAAATCTGTTGAATATACAGTAGACTTAAGCTGCTGGAATAGGGACATCAGATTATTTCTGTAAATTCTACAAAAAATTTCTGCTAGGCAAATCATTTTTACAGATAAAAAAAAAATTTTATATGTTAAAACATAAAAATAAATGTCTTAAAATTAATTATTGATTAAGAACATGGTTTTTTTGCAGATATATGTATTATAAATATAGTTATAAATAATTGATATTTGTAAATTATAACGCTTATGTAACAAATAAAATCTCGTATGCAACGCTGGAAGGAATCGAACGCTCGATCAAGTCAATATAACCTGGACTATATATCTTATCAAATATTAAATTATTTCGAGACAATTGAATCTAATTAATCTAATCTAATTAATGCAACTGCGTTAACATCAAATAAAATATGTATTATCTATGAAATTTTAAATATTTCTAATATTTACTTTTAGATTTAATGATCATTTAATAATTTAATGAATGATAGTTTGGGTTTCTATTTTTGTGAATATGCTATATACATGTATTTTTTAAATTCCTCTGCCAACAAATACCTGGAATTTATCGCTAGAGTTTCTATTGCTTGCCCGTCGCCTTTAAATACCTTTTTGCTTATACCATTCTGAAATGTTTTTTACTTACCATTTCGAAACCCATTTTACCTGTCGATTTTAAATATCTTTTTGGTTCCCATTTTTGAAACCGTTTTTGCCTATCGATTTTAAATGTCTTTTAATTGCTTACCATTCTTTTAAAAACCTTTTTATTTTAGAATATTATATTATACTTTTTGTAACCTCCACTTATTTTTTTTTAACCCCAGCTTGCTTATTTTTTTTGTGTGTAACCCCTTTACTCACTTTTTGTAACCCCTTTTATCCATTATATTTTTTTGTATAAATTATGTCACCCATTTTGTGAACCTCTTAAACAATGTTAATACTTTTGGTTAGTATCACAATTCTATTGTTTTCTTTTTATATTCTCATCAGAAAAGATATTAGATTTGTGTAAAATTTGACCCCCCTAGTTTTTGTCAAATGTCCACGTTTTGGGACCCTCTGAACCCGAAAAATATGTTTTTACGAATATGTCTGTCTATCTGTCTGTGTGTCTGTCTGTAGATTTTTAGTTTGTGAGCACGATAACTTTCGAAAGAATTGACCGATTGGATTGGCCTTTGGTATACTCATTTTTTATTTTATTTTTATAGCCAAATTCTTGTAAATTATTTGTCATTTAAAGTACGCTAGCCTAGCTAATTTCCAGTTAACCATAATTTTATCTCACGTTCTATCTGTTATCGCTTATAACAAATCGTATCTTATATGGTTGATTCTTCACAAACAGGGCTTTTTTGTGTCTCAGATCTCTAGTAACTAAACTAAATGGTTTTTCTTTATAAAACTTGGCTAACTTCTTCATATTATTACAATACAACCACCCCCGTAAGAAAAGATCAACTTTAGAAAATACCTTTTTGGGATGTCTCCACGTGTGCGGCGCCAAGTTTAGGGACATGTTTTTAATACGCAGAGAATTATTTTTGAATTTATGATTGATAGTTTGAAAGATTGTCTCAAACACAATGAAATTCATGCGAAATATTTCGATTTCTCTGATATATTAGTAGAGGAAGATGTCATACATACATATACGTTTCTCCCTAAATGTTTTCGATGTCTACGGTAAACGATACTCTTATACCTTTCATTAACCCAGCAAACACCCTTATATAACAGGTATATAACTGTTACATAACAGATTTTAACACGTTATATAGCAGGTGATCTACAGGTGAGTCACCTGTGACGCAAAATCTCACACACTGTGTGATGAATTAGCTTTATAACAGCTCTATCACACTGTTACGTAATAGCAATGTAAAATTTAAGTAACGGAGTTATGCATAACTGCTAAATATTAATTAATTTTATTATTATTATATATTAATTATATTTATATTATTTATACCTAAAGAATATTTATCTATATTATTGCACGCTTTTTATGTCTGAAAAATTGGAAACAAATTTTGCAGCGGCCGGAATTTGAACCACCTAAATACCTATTCTAACGGATCGAACGCAACTTATCTCTTACAACTAAACCACACGGCCAACCAATTACATGGAATATTTTGCAAAAATCCCAGCAAAGTATCACATTTGTGTTGGTTCAAAAAAACTTTGTTTAGGTCAACAAAAAAAACTCAACAAAAAAACTGTCTTAACAGAAAAATATTTTATTGACCCAAGAAAATTATTTTGTGTTACATATCTGATAATAATGTACTTATTATACACAACTTACAGAAAAACTACACAATAACGCCGTAATTGTTCATTTACGTAACCCTAGAACGAAATTGTAACAGATGATTCGTGTAACAAAGTTTCAGAATCAATGTTACAGTACTGTTACATCAAAATTATGTAACATTGTTACATATGTGTTATTAATGTATATTATGTACAAGTTACATTACCACACATTCATGCCGTTACAGTTCACTTACCTAAAATTATAACAAAACTGTTATCGAGCATATGTGTAATAAAGTAACAGAACAAATGTTACATTTTTCTTCTGTAAAGCTTAGATCACACTGCTACAGAATTGTTATATTTTTATTTTTATGCATCTAATACATCTTCACACCGTAACAGTGTCACATAACATTGTTACCTTCCTTTTATAGAGCAATTATATTACTGAACAATAACAATCGTTATATAACCAGAAATAACAATTTTGCCTGTTTGTTACGGAGCCGTTACATAACGTGTTTGCTGGGAACTTTTGATCATTTTTTAGATTTTATCATTTCATAATATCTAGAACAAAAGCCACACTATACATTCGTCAAAACGCCATAACAAAAAATTAAGAACTTTTTTTGAAAAATGAAAAAAATGTTGCAGAAAATGTGACGTATTTTTATTTGTATCGGTTACCGTACCTGCAGGTAGAGTAGACATTTCTATGATAAGAATAACTTTTATATTAAAACATGAGTTTTTTCAGAAGGATTTATTGATTACTTTTGTTTTCAAAGCGTATAAAGTAATTTTGTATGGTTTTCGGCGAGATTATCGGATACCGGTAGCCATCGGAATCGTCGGATACCGCAACCAGTGCTCTCAAAGTTGACTACCTGCGCGCGTAGCACTTGGCTTCCCACTGGAGAAATGCTGCCATTGGTTAAAGTTTGGCGCGCAATTCAAAATCGAATTAACTTAATTCGATTTTAAATAACGTGTCAAATTATAGCAAATATCAACCAACAACTTTGAGAGCACTGACCATCTAACCATAATCTGCTTTTCTCTGTCAGGGACGAAACGGAGTTACAGGTCCTTTAAGTGAGAATTAAGCGTGAATATTTATAGAGCCCCTTTTTTTAGACCAATAGACCTAAAAATTACGAAAAAAAAATATTTGAAACATTTTTCTAAAAAAAAGTTCCCTTGTCAAAAGTGCCCTATTTGTGGAGAATCGCCCATATTTTTATAAATTGCTTGCTTTTTCTTTTTTTTTTGGGGTTTTTTATTGAACTTTTTTTGAAATTAACATTTGGTTATCTCTTTATCCCTTATTTTTTTTGCAATATAGATTCCTTATATCTTTATCTTTTTCTCGCATATTCTAGTTAAATAATTGGTTTACCAGGTTTACCTTTGTTTCAAGAAAGAACTGGCTCCCAAATATCTCAAAATTATTTTAATTATCCTAATTATTACATTAATTATTTATCAATTATCTTAAAATTTCTGTTAAACATTTTTTTATAGGACCATTAAATAATTAAAAATTTTTTTTTTAACTATTTATTTTTATCCATTATATGTTGAGCAGAGCCGAGCGCATAGCGTAGCGCGAGGTTTAAATGATTTTTTAAACTAGCTCGAACGCGTGCTTCGCGCGCGCACTTACTTTGTCTAAATGTTATAATTTGTGATATTTTATTTCTTCTTTTCTAACATTTATAATTAAGATTTTTATATATTTTAAAAACTTAAACAACTTTCAAAGAATAATATATATTTATAAAAAAATTTCCTAATTGTATAATCTAAATAGTTACATACTACAACTATTTTTGATTTTAAATAATAATGGTAAACTTCCGAAAAGGGTGTACCTCCGATTTTCTTCCGGCTCCGTATACTTATGTATTTTGACACCCTGATTGATTACGAATATGATAATTAAAATTTATGCTTTTATTTTCATGGTGAAATTTCCAACATCTCCATTGGTTTCGGTTTGTTACCTACTCACGCTGTTCCCCTTTACCATTTCCTTTTACCATTCTCCCTGCCATTTCCCTTAAACATTTCCCTTTGCCATATTCTTTTACCATATCCTTTTACCATTTCCTTTTACCATTTCCCTTTCCCATTCCATTTACCATTTCCATTTCCCATTTCCTTTTACCATTCTCTTTGCCATCTCCCTTTACCATCTCCCTTTTCCATTTTCCATTTCCCTTTATCATTTCCTTTGCCATTTCCCTTTACCATTCCCCTTTGTTATTTCTCTTTGCCATTTCCCTTTGTCATATTCTTTTTCCATTTTCCTTTGCCATCTACTTTGCCATTTCCATTTACCATTTCCTTTGCCATTTTCCTTCACTATTTCATTTACAATTTACCTTTACTATTCCATTTACCATTCCCTTTGCCATTCTCCTTTACCATTCCCCTTTACCATTTCCCTTTACGATATCCCTTTATCATTTCTCTTTGCCATTTCCCTTTGCCATTCCCCTTTACCATTTACCGTTCCATTACTCTTTACCATTTCCCTTTGCCATATTCTTTTACCATTTCCCTTTTCCATTCCCATTTATCATTCCCCTTTACCATTTCCCTTTATCATATCTCTTTATCATTTCTCTTTGCCATTCCCCTTTACCATTTCCCGTTCCTATTCCCCTTTACCATTTCCCTTTATCATATCTCTTTATCATTTCTCTTTGCCATTCCCCTTTACCATTTCCCGTCCCTACTCCCCTTTAACATTTCCCTTTACCATTTCTCTTTGCTATTACCCTTTAACATTTCCATATATTACATTCGATGTTCCAAATATGAACGAAATCCAAGCCGGAGGCGTTCCCATTATCAACCAAATTTATTTTCTCAAATGCCACATCAATTGCGCATGTGTATTGCACATGAAATAATATTTTTAGCATTTTAAACTGCGCGCAAATAGAAACAAATCAGATGCCGGAGCGCAACGCATGCAGAGTGGTATCAAGTGAGATTTTATTATTTTATTTTATTATTTTATTATAAATATAATTTTAATTGCAATAGTGAAATATAACTATTACGGTAACATCAATTGAGCATACGTATCACTTAAAATTTTTTTTTTATTTTAAAATGCGCGTGAATAGCAACCAATAAATATTATATTTTATGATACATGTCACTTCCAACCCTTCTTAGTGACAAGTCACTTCCCAACGCTGGACTAATGAGCGCTGGAAGGCAAGTATCGATTATCGAAACTTACATATCGATAACTAAGCGACGAATGAGGATTACAGGAACGGCAAGTATCGATTGTCAAAGATCACTATCGATACATAGGCGACGAATCAGGATTACGGAAAAGGGATCACGACTTTCGACCTTCTTTAGGATCATCTTTTTATTTTTTAAATCAAGTACACTCGACTTCTGCAATAGTCACCAAATCCGAAACAGTTGCGCCCGCAATAGTCACCAATTTTCCCTACCTAAACTGTCACACCGATTGCGCATGCGTATTGCGTATTGTGTGGTTTACGTTAGCAACCAATCAGATGCCGATCGCAGAGCATGTGCAGTGGTATCAAGTGGCAATTGAGAGAACAGCTGAGAACAGCTGGTGACTATTGCGGAAGAAAATTGGTGACTATTGCGAAATTGTGACTATTGCGGAAGTCGAGTGTATCGTGCGCGAAGGACGAGATTTCGGATGAGTATGTGTTCCTTAAAGTCGATAGAACCTTAAGCAAATTAGTTCTTCTCTTCATTTAAAACTAAAGTAATTAAACTAAAACCATATGTAATATCGATAAAATTTATTAAGCAAGCGTTAACTCGCTAAGCGTTGCGAAGTGCGAGGGTCAATGAGAATGTGCCCGCGTGGGAGCCAGATTTTTTAATATTATATTGAAAACAGTTTGTCTGAGAAAAAAAAGTTTCAAGTAAAAGTTGTAGTTTGAAAAAATATCTACATCTTTTATCTTGTATACATTTTTCTCTAATCGCATTATATTTTTTGAAAAAAGGTTAATTATTTTCCTCTAAGTAAGACTTAAGGTGTCCCTAACCTATAGGCTAGCACAATTCAGCGCAACTTTACGATTTTCGAAATTCGCATTTTCGTAAATTCTAGGTCAAAAACTTATTCCAAGTTGAAAAAAGTTGATCTAGTTTCGAAAATACAAGTCTCGGCGAAAAGTGTCTCAGGGATATTTTGTTTTTCTAGGCTAGCACAATTCAGCACAAGTTTCAGATTTTAAAAATTTGAATTTTTAAAAAGTGTGGGGTAAAAACGCGTTTCAGTTTAAAAGAAATCGGGTTATTTTAGAAAATATTATTGGTAGCAAAAATTGACATAAGAGTTATGTGTTGTTCTAGCCTAGCACAACACAGCACATGTCTTCTTTTTTTTAAATGTTGAAATTTGCCATTTTGTACAGTTTTTTTTATTTGCTTTCTTTCAAAAATGGTTTAAGATTTTGAATTTATATTTGCAGCACAAGAATGTGTATACGACGTAGTTCACAAGTTTCTTTTTTCACAAAAAAACAAAATGGTGAGGCTGAGTTTTCTTTTTTAAATTGTGTGTTTTTGGAAAATGGTTAGGAATATCAAAGTTTTGTTTACGGCACAATGTTGTGTGTCTTTCAGACAATGCAGTATAATATTTGTTTTTTTCGAAAAAATAAATTGGCAAGGCTGAGGTAAAAAAATGTTTTTTTAATTTTTGGTGTCAAATTTTCATTTTTTCAAAAAATTTTTTACGGCACAATAGAGCACAAATCTAGCACAATTTTCATTTTTTGGAATTTTAAAGTTGGCGTTGCCGACTTCCTGGACATGACCTCCTTTTTAATATCTACTTTCAATTAAAACGTTTTTTCAAATTTTAACATTGAATTAATTTAAACAATAAAAAATGTTCAAAAGTCAGGAAAATGAAGTTTCCTTCTAAAAAAAATAATGACTTTTTTATTTTTTAATATTTTGAGTTAGAAATTTAGGTATCCCGAAATACAATATTTTAAGGGATAAATGCATGTGATAGCCCAAGTTTTAAAAAAAGTATTTATTTCGAAGAATGGAAGTGTCTATTTGAGCAAAAAATGAAAAAAAAAATTCAGTGAAAAATGTATGCGACATAAAAGATGTATTTTTTCCAGTTCTACGACATATGAAAAAAGTCAAACAAGAAAATGTTTGCTTTTCTGAAAAAAGCCACATAATTGCTGTTTAACGAAATCGATGTGTTGTCTGAAACTAAGGTATACAATATACATATATATATATATATATATATATATATATATATATATAACATTATACATCTACCTCAATGTATCCCCCTTCAATACACACACAGATATATATATATGTACATATTGATTTTTCAAGAAAAAAATTTGAAAAACTATGTCTACCTATCCAATTTTGAATTCTAACACAAATTATCTCAGTTTAGTGGCTATTGAAGTTTGAGTTTCTCGCTGGACACCTTACTCGTGATTTTTAGGCAGGAAGGAGAAAAATAGATTCGGAGGGTCAATGAACTCCAAAGTCTAAACGCAAAATATTACTGGAATTTTTCAAACGTTGAACATGAGAGAATTTTTACCATACTTGCTAATTCTACTTCCCTGGGTGCAGTTATAAACATGAGGTCGTCATGATTAAAGAATGATATCGTCGATCTTGTAAGGACACGTTTGAAAAGAGACAGAAGAGACAGTTGATTCATACAAAAGAAGAAAAGAGATAAGCAATAAGCTGCACATATGGCACATGCGTGTAATCGTGTATGTATAGTATATGTATGTTCATATATATGGGAGAAAGAGGAATAGCATAGCAGAGTGAGCAGATTGAGTGAATGAAGAAATGAGAGGGAAGAGGTGCATGGAAAAGCATGGATAGAATATGAGTAAAGGCATGGCAGCATGTGGTAGTGCTCTCAACGCGGGCCCCTGACTCTACTGCATATGCGTTGCGCTCGGCATCTGATTGGTTGCTATTCATGCGCAGTTTAAAATTGTTGTTGAGTTGTTAAGCATTTTAAACCTCGCGGAAATAACAACCAATCAGATACCGAACGCGACGCATGCGCAGTAGAATCCGGGACCAGCATTGGGAGCACTGGTATGTGGTATCAAGACTATCGGTGTACCGTCTGCACGTCCGTTGAGCGCGAGGTTAGCAATCTGTGTAGTGTTTTACGACAACTATAAATATGGCCATAAAGCTCTTTGTTTAGAACAGCGAATACGGCTTTCGAAACTTTCTGCACTCAACAATCTATATATTCACATGGAAGAAAAATTTAGAAAGCGCTCCAAAGACAAAATGTATGCCAACTAATTTCTAGAATCTATGGCCGATGGGATGGGTCTACAATCTACATACGCAAGGAACCCTAGTATCATTGAGGCTTCAAATCTGATGTACACTCGCGCTCATGAAATCTTCTGGCATCTTTTACAATTCTACAAAATAATTTCACGACAATCACTAAAATTCCTGAAAAAAAAATAAATAAAAATACTTGAAATCTCTTAAAATTTCATAACTCGTAAAAGTCCCTTCCTCGTGGCGAAACATGATATTTTCTTTATAAATAGAGGTATTAATTTGGCTTTATTGTAGGAATATTCAATTCTGATTCATTCCTTTGAAGATCAATCATTTTCGGCAAAAAAATCAATCTTTTGAATCGATTCTCTACTAACAAGTTGATTCTTTTGAGAATTGATTCTCTTCCGTGAAGATCAAGGTGTTAATTTTTTTAAACTGACATAAAATGGAGGAAAGGTCACTGGAACGTAACTCTGATTGGTCGATCACTCCCACATTATAAGAAAAAGAAAAACTAGGTTCTCTTCAAGATCAAGTGCTCCATTCTTAGTTTTTTCTTGCTTATGTAAGAGTATTATTCCTTATTCTTAATATTAGGTGAGATATTATATTATTATCATATATTATATTATTATTATAATATTATTTCTTAATATTATGGTCGATTTGATTGAAACACTCCTTATAAAAAGAGGTAAAATAGTCAGGTTTTATTACTACAAATTGGCAAACTGAATTCAAGGCTCATACATCTAATCGGGTTGACAACGAACTGAACTCACATTCTCATCTACCTCAATGTATCCCCCCCTTTCGCAAGCTCTCTCCAGCTTACACGTTAATTAGCTATCTTAATATTTGTAATCAACAATACTACGTCAATCATACTCAATACAATAATCCCAAGTGCGAAATCACAAACGGCTAAACGTTGGCACAGTTCTGGCAACGATACTGCCGAGATTCGGCCGCCAGTACTGCGCCGACACCAAAATGATATCTACGGGCTTCAATCGGCGGCCAAAACTTGGCCGCCTTCACTTGCCCATCACTTGCCCGTCATTGGCTCATTACACTTAGAAGTTACAATAAAAAAATAAAAATAAAATGTTATTAATTAAGAACATGATTTATACGTAGATGTATTATGCATATACTTATAAATAATCGATATTTGTAAATTTTAACGCTTTTATAACAAATAAAATTTCGCACGCAACGCGGGGGGGAATCAAATGCACGACCTACGGGACGCGAGTCCAGCTACCTAACCATTACCCTAAGCTCTCGAGATGGTGGTCTTACATTTTTTCCACGGTATACTCATTCACACACAAAGATTAAATTTTTTCGAGATAATTTAATTAAAAAACGCATTTGAGTTAACAATAAATAAAATATGTTCCTATTTTTAATCTTCACTTTTACAGAAAGTAAAAGTATTGATGAAAAGTATATTGTAGTAATGATTGATATAACAGGACCAGCAAAAAATTATATTTCATAAAACACTTTTAATTAAATAATGTAAAATACTATTTAGTCGTTTAAAGTTTCTACAAAATCCTTAAAAATATTTTTCAATCAAATGAAAACTTTAAAATGCCTCGAAATTCTTTAAAATCCTTTAAGTCATTTTAAATATCTTATAATCTCTTGAAATTTATTAATCATTCTAAATGTTTTGAAATTGTTTAACAAATTTAAAAATCTCTCGTTTGAAATTTCCTAAAGTCATTTAAAATCTTCTAAAGTCTTTTATAGTATCTATGAAATCCCTAAAATCCTTTGAACTTCTTTAAAGTACCATTAAAGCTGGGCCGGAATCTGGCATTTTGAATTCCAATATGGTTTGCCCGAGTTATTTCGACTTTCGGCCCAATAAAGTGCCATCATTGGGCCGGAATCTGGCATTTTGACTTCCAAATCGGTTTGCCGTAGTAATACCGACTTTCGTCCCGGTAATAGGCCATTGCTGGGCCAAGCATCGGCAAAAGCTTGGCAAATTTGAAATGCCAGTACTGGGACAACACTGGACTGATTTGACTGCTGTTATTGATCCAGTAACATTGGCCGACACTTGGCTGCCAAAACTGGTCCAGTATTAAGCCGTGTTTTCAGTACCAGCAATTCACACTTGGGATACTCTATACCTTACACTTGCTTAATTTCAAGTTTTCAACTGTTCTTTTTTTTTCATCATAATACCAAAAATGTAATAAGAAATTACGCAATTATTGAAAGTAAACAATTATTGATGTCCTAAAATAACCTTTTGTATGTGTCGCCATAAAATATCAATCATTAGAAGATTGATTCTTTTCTAGTTGATCTTTTTGTGGAGTAGATTCTCGTCTATTTGATCTTGGATCAACTCAAGAATCGATTATTTCCGAAGAATCGAACATCCCTACCGTATTGGATGATGCCTTGTATTGTAATGTTAATTGCCTCACATGTATTGCAATTTTACAATATTTCAATGGATCTGCTTTACAGTAAACATACAACAATAAATTAATAGAAGTAGAAGTATGCAATATGTATATTGTAACATTAATTGACTCATATGTATTGCAATTTACACTTACCATACAAAGTATTATAATTTCACTGAATTTCTTGACGCGCTTATAAAATAAGCAAATAACCGTAAACTGCATAGATTCATGGAGCTTACGGCGCCTAAGGGGCTGACAGAGGCGCCATAAGACCCCCTTATCCAGCTGAAATTCTAAAAAGACCCTAAAATCTCCAGTGTACTTTACATAAAACAAATTTTTGCGGTTGTGTGTGTGACACATTTTTGCAATCCTACAATATGTCAAGAGTGTGTGAAGATAAATTGATCAAATTTGGCAGACTTATTCCATCCTATAATACCTTGAGTCATAATTCAAAGAAAATGCAAGGAAAAGTCTTTGTGTCGAGAAGAATCGATTTACAGGTCTGTTAAGTTGGCACAACACTATTGTTATATTGACATATAAACTATATCATAGTTTAAGGCTCATTTAAGGCTCATTTAATGCCCCATTGCAAAATTTAATGCTCCATGTTTTTTATAAAAAAAAGCTGATTGCGCTAGCTTAACGTTAAGCTGGCACCACCGTACGAGTAAAGAATTAATTAACACATTTCTCATAATGCCATAATTTAAGGCCCATTTAAGGCTCTTCAAATGTCAAAGACCGGATTTTGTCATATTTTTTTTTTTATAAAAAAAAGCTAATTGCGCTAGCTTAACGTTAAGCTAGCACCACCGTACCCGTAAAAAATTAATTTATATATTTCTGATAAGGCCATAATTTAAGGCTCATTTAAGGCTCTTCAAATGTCAAAGGCCGGATTCTGTCAGGTTTTTTTTTTAGAAAAAAAAGTTGATTGCGCTAGCTTAATGTTAAGCTAGCACCACTGTACCTGTAAAACACGTTAAAAAATTAAATAACGCATTTTTGATAAGGACATAATTTCAGGCTCATTTAATGCTCTACAAATATCAAAGAACGGAAGTTGTCCAATTTTTGGTTTATTACTTTTTTTAAAAACAAATGTGTTGCGCCAGCTTAACGTAGTGGAAAATCCAAGAAGGAGTGAATAAAATCAAATTTTACGTCTAGAATAATTTAAGGCTCATTTAAGGCTTTAGAAATATCGAGGGAAAAGTTGAAAAAAAATTGTTTAAACAACCATTGTTTAAACAATTTTTCAAAAAATTCATTTTAGCAACTCGTGTTTAATACCAACATTTCAGGCTCACTTAAAGCCATGTAAGACTTACCCGATCCCTACCTTACCGACATTTTTTTCTCTGCAGTCTTACTTGTACATTTATTGAAATATCAAATTGAAAATTTCTAAAATGAAGGAAAATATGCTAAGGTATGTTTATCTGGTCTTAAATTTTTGCAAAAATAAAAAAAAGATTTTCGAAAAAGTTTTTTTTTTATAAATGTCAATATTTAGGACGAGATAAACGTACCTTAATGCTTTAGCCTCAATTTTAGAAATTTTCAATTTGATATCTCAAGAAATGTAGATGTATCGCTGCAGAGAAAAAAAAGGTCGGTAAAGTAGGGATCGGGTAAGTCTTACATGGCCTTAAGGCTCTAGAAATATTAAAGACCGAAATTTGTACGATTTTTTTTTATTAGTTTTTTTAAAAACAACTATGTGTTGTGCCAGCTTAACGTAGTGGAAAATCCAAGAATGAGTGAATGAAATCAAATTTTACCTATGGAATAATTTAAGGCTCATTTAACGCTCTAGAAATATTAAGAAAAAAATTGAAAACTAGCTGTGAAGTTGTATCAACTTTTGTGCTCATTCAATGAGCACTTTGCTTCCTGTAAGCAAATATGATTTGCTTCCTCATAGAGGAAGCATTAATTATTCTTTACATCAACATTAAATTTTGATTATTTGAGAAGTTATATTCGAAAAATTCATTTTCAAAAATTACAATAAAGCACAATTTTCTTATTTTTCAATGAAATGCATTAATCTTATAGGTCAATCGATTCGTCTCGACGCAAGGAACCTTTATTTTCCTTAGGTCAGCTTCGAATTTTGAATATTAGAGAAGTTTTAGTTGAAAACCAAATTTTTCAAAATTAAATAGATCAACAATTTTGTTATTTTTCAATGAAATGAAATAATATTATAGACCAATCGATTCGTCTCGATGTAAGGAACATTTATTTTCCTTACGTCAAGTCAAAATTTTGATTATTTGAAAAGTTATAGTCGAAAAATTAATTTTTTAAAATATAATTAACCATAACATCCTTATTTTTCAATGAAATGCATTAATCTTATAGGTCAATCGATTCGTCTCGACGTAAAGAACCTTTATTTTCCTTACGTCAGCTTCGAATTTTGAATATTATAGAAGTTATAGTTGAACAACAAGTTTTTCAAAATTAAATAGATCAATAATTTTGTTATTTTTCAATGAAATGAAATAATATTATAGATCAATCGATGCGTCTCGATGCAAGGAACATTTATTTTCCTTACGTCAAGTCAAAATTTTGATTATTTGAAAAGTTATAGTCGAAAAATTAATTTTTGAAAATACAATTAACCATAACTTTGTTATTTTTTAATGAAATGCATTAATAATATAGGTCAATCCATTCGTTTCGACACAAGGAATCTACGTTTTCCTTACATCATCTTTGAATTATGATTATTTGAGAAGTTATAGTGAAAAAATGAATTTTAAGAAAATTATAAAAGTACATCAAACTTGTAAAATTAAATATTTTGTTAAACCATTGTAAGAAATTCAACTAGGTGTATAATGAAATAACTATGCAAAATTTCATCAATTTATCTCTACGCGTTTTCAAGAAATTGCTGGATCGTGACATACATCCATACACACACATACACACACACACATACATCCGGACAATTTTTCAGGACATCATGTTAGATATATTGACATTAAAATATGTTGAAAAAAACCTTTTTTAGGAAACTGGATTTTGTCACCACCACAAAGCTTCCTCTACGAGGAAGCAAAAATTGTTTAAACAACCATTGTTTAAACAATTTCTCGAAAAATTCATTTTACCAACTCGCGTTTAATACCACCATTTCAGGCTCATTTGAGGCTGTAGGAATTTTAAATCAAAAACTTATTCTACGTTGAAAATAGTTGATGTAGTTTCGAAAATACATGTCTGAGCGAAAAGTGTCTCAGGGATATTTTGTTGTACTAGGCTAGCACAACTCAGCTCAACTTTCCGATTTTCGAAATTCGCATTTTTGCAAATTTTAAATCAAAAACTTGATCTAAGTTTAAAAATATTGATCTAGTTTCGAAAATAAAAGTCTGAACGAAAAGTGTCTCTGGGATATTTTGTTGTACTAGGCTAGCACAACTCAGAACAACTTTACGATTTTCGAAATTCGCATTGCTGCAAATTTTAGGTAAAAACTTATTCTAATTTGCAAAAAGTTGATCTAGTTTCGAAAATAAAAGTCTGGACGAAAAGTGTCTCAGGGATATTTTGTTGTTCCAGGCTAACACAACTCAGCACAACTTTCCGATTTTCGAAATTCGCATTTTTTGAAAATTTTGGGTTAAAAACTTATTCTAAGTCCCAAAAAGTTGACCTAGTTTTGAAAATACAAGTCTGTGCGAAAATTGTCTCAGGGATATTTTGTTGTTCTAGGCTAACTGATCTCACCACAAGTTTCAGATTTTCAGAATTCGAATTTTTATAAAGTTTGGGGTAAAAACTCGTTTCAGGTTAAAAAAATCGGGTTATTGTGGAAAATATTATTGATAGCAATAATTGACATAAGAGTTATGCGTTGTTCTAGCCTAGCACAACACAGCACAAGTCTCATTTTTTTGAAATTCTGAAATTTTCCATTTTGTACGCAGTTTTTTTTATTTGCCTTATTTCGAAAATGGTTTAAGATTTTGAATTTATATTTGCAGCACAAGAATGTATACAGGACGTAGTTCATAGCACAAGTTTTTTTTTTTGACAAAAAAAAATGGCGAGGCTGAGTTTTTTTTTAAATTGTGTGTTTTTTGAAAATGGTTAGGAATATCAAATTTTTGTTTGCGGCACAATGTTGTGTGTCTTTCAGTCTACCCAGCACAATATTTATTTTTTCGGAAAAATCAATTGGCGAGGCTGAGGTAAAAAAATGATTTTTTGATTTTTGGGGTCAAATTTTAATTTTTTAAAAAAATCTTTTACGGCACAATAGAGCACAAATCTAGCACAATTCAGCACAATTTTCATTTTTTGGAATTTTGAAGTTGGCGTTGCCAACTTCCTGCACATTCTGGTAGCAGAATTTTTGGTTGGCATCAAAAAATAACAAAATGGTGACTGAAAAAAAAAATCGTTTTTTTCGTCAGTTTTTGTAAAAAAAAATATAGTTAGAATTAAAATTTAACCAAAATTCTGCTACCAGATGTTCTTACAGTAGTGTGCAAAAGTTTTACAAGATTGATTTTTCTTATGGAGATGTTTCGTTAAACCTGTTTGACAACAACCTGTTTTTATAATGTGTAATATACATATTCTCTAATGCTGATTTTCAGATATCTTTTTCTTTCTTGTACGTAAAATTGGTTACAAATTAAACTGAGGATATGATCAATATTATATGTAGTTGAATTATTTTTGCATGATTTTCTTATCTTTGCTATTCCAAACCTCTATATTCTACATTTACTAGGTATTGATTTAATCTTTTTTACATTCTCAGCAGAAAAGATATTACATTTGTGTAAAATTTGGCCCCCTCATTTTTATCAGATCTTCAGGTTTTGAGACCCCCTTGAACTCGAAAAACAGGTTTTCGGGATGGTGTCTGTCTGTCTGTATACATGTTAACTTTTAAAAGAATGGACCGGTTGGATTGACACTTTCGTAGTGTCCAACAATGAAGATCAAGTTCGTTAGCCACTTAGTTTTGATAAAAATTAAAAAATTTTTATATTATATAATTTATTTTTTTTTTAAATTTAAATATTATATGTTTGGCTCTTGACAGTCCTCAACACTGAAGAACATTTTTCATATTAGAAAAATTACTAAAATAGCTAGCAAATTGCCGATCTAGGAAAAATGATTAGAGAAATTAATATATGTATAGTAGAGTGGGGCGAAAAGGACATTTTTAACACTCCGTGCGCGAAATTCGATTTCGCACACACTGGATCAAAAAAGCGTATGCTAAATCAAGCTTCGCACATGTGTCAAAAAATACGGTTCGATACATGTGCGAGAATGTGATTTTAGCCTTATGTGACCTTTTCACACTCGCTTCGCTCGTCCGCAAACATTCACGCAAGGCTAAAATCACATTCGTGCACTAGTATCGAAATGTACTATTTTGACTATTGAGTCCTGTAAAACTCGCAGATGAAAACATTAATAGATGAATGAGGTACTGTTGTAAACTTAACGTTATCAGGTTTTTAGCTAATACTTTTATCTAGAAACTATTTGCCTACAATTAATGCTTAGTATTAGAATTATAGCCTTTAGAAAAAAAATTCAAAATGGCTCTTTCGCCCCACCTAGTGTAGCGAAAAATCTCCCTTTATTCCAGGACTGAAAATCGAGGAAAAGTCATTTATTTAACACAAAAATCAAATGTTTATTACAAAAATTTGTGATTTGGCATTGAAAAATATTGTTAATCTGAATCAGTATAGTTGAATTGTTATGACATTTCGTTTTTGACGAAATTGAAGAAAATTGCAGAAAATTGAAAAGAAATTGAAGACACTTTGAGTTATCTCATTATTGTGTTTTTCTTTCGCTCATAGTTACACACCATTTTTCTAAAAACTGAGCGGAAAACACGAAGGAAAGGTATAGTTGACTTTTTTGCTTCATAACCTATTTTTTTTTAGATTTTGCTAAACCATTTTGAATTAAGTGCATGTCGAGGAAAATGAACGAAGACGAACATTTCTCATTCAGAACACCATTGTGATTCGAAAAATACTCACCAGAAATTTTTTTAAACAAAATCTGAAGAACTAAAAACAAATAAAAGTGGAGAAAATTTTTTGAGAAAAGGCCCTTTTTCATGAACGACCGTTGTCAGGATCTGTAAAGATGGATGATATAATAATTCATATTGCCATCTGGTGTGCGCTTTAGTAGCGATCTCAAAAAGTACATTGTAAAGTTGCTGAACATAACTGTTCTCAAATGATAAATAACCCATGGAGTATAGACATAAGGAGACCAAACTAGTGCATTAAAAGCACGCACTTTTTTGTTGCCAGAAGTTCGCACATACGAATGTACATACAAAATCACATGTACGTATAGTACAGAACTTCCCGAATGAGACGTGTCATTCGCACTTTAAAAAAAATATGGCTGCCATTGTAAACAGTGTAAACATTACACTGGTATAACCTCAAACGTACATCTATAATATTAAAATAAATGATTTTTCATATTTGAATGAAACAAAAAGTTTTTAAATTAAAAATTTCTATTATAGTTAAAAATTAAAATGAAGTGTATATCGAAAAAAAATTTTTTTTAAGGGTGTTGGAGCGCTTTGAAAAAAAAAATTTTCATGTAGAATCAGTCAAATTCCCACCTCACTTCGATAAATATATGGTTAAATTGAAAAAATGCACTGTTTGACGGGTCCTTTCATTGAGATGGGATTCTCGATGGCAGGAGAGGTGCTTAGTGTCTCTTTTTGAGCAAAAGACTATAGTTTTGTTTAAAAAGGAGATTGGAGATGTTAGAAAAAAGAAGGGTGCAGACAATATTTTAGAGAGTAGGCATTACTTACATATGTCAAAATCCTTTTTTTCTCGCACAATAGGTAAATCACTGCACTGGCAGGGAGACACAAACACTCGGAATTTTTTTCTTCAATAAATGCACTCATAATTACCTAACAAAGCTGTCTAAATAATTATGTAGACAAGATTTTGCAGATGCAAAGTAGAGAAGAAAAATGTCTATTCCTCTCCTCGTGTTCCTGTTGACACTTTACTATAGCGGAAATGTTGTACGACGCACACGTCAAGTCCGACGAAGCACATTGGAGATTCTGTCGGTATGTAGTTGTGC
>CAJFCO010000144.1:411793-427258 GCA_904066015.1 Synergus gifuensis
ACGCTTTTGGTAACGCTTCTCACGAACACAAGCAAATAAGACACAGAGTGAAAAGGTCCGCTACACACACGTATGAGTCACACATTCATAAGCTTGCGATACTATTCGAGAATTAATCGAATAGAGATTTCTTATGTAGGATTCTTTGTAATTTTCGTACGGGAATTTGGCCTCCTCAAGAAACGCATTGTAAATTTCAACTGTGAAAGCGTGTTGTCAACCAAAAAATGTTGTCGGTATATCTCGAATTCACAAACACGATTGGTAGGTAAGCAAACTGGCTGTTGACTATTCTATACATTGACCATTTCACTAATACACTTGTTATATGGCACCTTAAACCTTAACGCGATAGATCTTTCCAAATAGGTTTCGTGACGGTTAGTTTTCTTGTGATTCTCTATGCCCGCGGCATGGTCACCTCCCTCCTTATACTCATACATTTACAGCACAGCATCTACTCTCCACAGTCCACATCTCCTCTCCTTTGGTGGTCAAATACAAGGAAGCCTTACTATTGACACTGGTCAAATAATAGGAAGTAAGACTTGGCCACCGAGTTTGTCGGAAAACTGCCCGGACCTTCGCTCTCTATCCCAGGGGGTATATTAATCCTTGACCTTTTTTTATCCTCAAGCTTAGTTAAGAGCCTTCCTTTGGGACCTTCGAGTGAAACGAAAAGATGCTGTAAACATTAGAAGTGATTGAAATCAGGTCAAGAACGGAAATAGCAGTCGAAACACGTTTTAGAACTTTAAGGCTTATCGTGAATAGGCAACAGTGATTTTCATTTTAACGATATCCTCTTGTACAATATTTGTAACATTCTACAATTTATACAACTGTGCATACTTGTCGTCATACTTTTCTTTGTAAATAATTCAATTATGAAATTCAAATGGAGAATTCAAATTACACATTTTTTCAGGTTTACCACGTACACCCAGCAGAAAAAAGTTCTTATTAAATTAAAGAAAACATTTTTTTGACTACGTTTTTTTGATTCAACACACAAATATTTTTATATTAAAAGAAAATTTCTTTGATTTTAATAAATGACGTCAAGTAGTTTCCTTCACTTAAAGAAACTATTTGTTTAAATCATTTCTTTGATTTAAAACAAAATTCTTTTAATTCAAAAAAGTTACTGGTTTAAATGAAAGAAATAATTTCTTTGGAGTCAGTAATTTGAAATAAACAAATTATTTCTTTGAATCAAAGAAAGATTTTCTTATAATCCATATCATTAATGCGCCACGCGATTGCGCAGGAGAAGAAGCCTTTCGGAAATGCATTCTTTTGGTGAACACGTGTTGTCAAATGTTTGTGTAAACGCGGACGCGGCCGGCTGAATAAAGTATTAATAATCATTTAAGGGGTTATATACAAAGTTGATGAGACAAATTGAGGTATGTTCGTGAATTTTTTTAAGGACGTTATGAAGATTGTATTGGAAAAAACAAAATACAGTTTGTTGGAAGTAATCTCGGAGAACAAAATTAGAAGTTTAACAATAAAAAAATAGTAATAATTGTAGGACTTGCGGTGAACGTGATTGAAGGCGAACCGCTCAACTGAAATAAAAAAAAATCATCAAATTATTGAACAAGAATGTCATTCGGTGTACTTGAACGGTTTGTTT
Source organism: Synergus gifuensis (assembly GCA_904066015.1). Classification (NCBI taxonomy): domain Eukaryota; kingdom Metazoa; phylum Arthropoda; class Insecta; order Hymenoptera; family Cynipidae; genus Synergus; species Synergus gifuensis. Next base: position 413,436 of record CAJFCO010000144.1, read on the forward strand.
AAAAAAAACTTTTTTCAATGCAAGAACCATTTTGCAAAAAAAATCGATTTTTGAGGTGATGAAAATTTCGAACAAAAAATTATTTAAATAATCGCACATTTTTTTATGAAAAAGGAACCGCTCAAGGACACGAGATTGTAAATATCAACAATTTAAAAAAAAATCATGCAGATCGATTGAAAATTTTTCGAGTTATCACGTTCACGGCGACGATACTTTTAAAAAAACTCCATTCCGAGATAATCGCGATTAAAGTTTTGTGTTCAGAGATCGAGACGCACCGCGAACGCGCTGCGAACGGCTGTACTTTACAATCTAGTGCTCCGATCTGAATAAAATTCCACACATATATTTCCGAAAGCATGTACTTTCAGAATATGCAATAAAAAATTTTTCGATTTTTTGAGCCCCAATTTTGTATATAACCCCTTAAATCGTTAAAATTTGTGATAAAGACGAAGATAAAGAAGTGTAAGATTTTACAATTTACAAGAAGTGTAAGAATTTACAAGAAATGTGAGAATTTACAAGAGTGGAAGATTTACGTGAGTGTGAGGATTTACAAGAAGTGTGAGAATTTACAATTTTTATGAAAATTTAAGTTAAAAAGATTAAATTTATTCTTAATTTATTCAGAAATTATAATTTTTGTACACGAAATTGTGTACAAAAGTAACAAAAATTTACATAAAAGTGGGGTTAGATTGTGCAGAATAAAGTGTATATAAAGAAATATAAAGGTCAAATCAAAAATTATATTTCTTTAATTTAAAGAAATCTTTGCTTTTGCTTTGAAGCAACGAAATATTTCTTGAATTGAAAGAAATTTTCCGTTAAAATTAAAGAAATATTTCTTTAAGTAAAATAAAACAGTTTAACAAAAAAATTTCTTTAAATCAAACGAATGTTTCTTTGACCGTATATTAATACTAGAATTTCTTTGATTCAAAGAAACTTTTTTCTGGGTGTACATTAGGGTGGTCCTTATTTACTCTTGGTGTTTTTTTTTTTTCGATTCTTCTTGGTATCACCCCTCTATTTTGTTAGAATGACCAAAAAAATGATATCCACCAGATTTTAGCGAATTCGGTTAATAGTAACAGGTGCCTCAAAGCACTCAAAGTTTCTTTTGCATGGGCAAAAGTACCGTCCAACTTAAAATAAATATAATAATAAAATAATAAAATACAGGTATTTTTTTATATTTCACCGAAATTCTTTGGCTGTGTGCAATTGTGATCTTTAGACTATGTTAAAAAGCACATCTAAACGGAAAAATTTTTTTTGCAAAATTTACAAAATGGCGGACCCCTAAATTTGAACCAAAATTAAAATTTCCACAAGTGATAACAAAATCTTGGCAAATTTATACAAAAGGCAGATTTATTTATGAGAAAGTACGCGATGACAATGAAAACTCAAAATTTTGAAAAAATTCAAGATGGCCGCCAATTTTTTTTTTACTCATTATTTCTTTGTTTCTCGATCACATCTTTTCAGGTGTCAATTGAAAGACATATATTATTGCAAAGAAACATATCTTGTGATGTACGAAAGTCAAAATTTTGAAAAATTCAAAATGGCGCCTTATGAAATACTCTAAAACTCGTCTTTTCTAAGCTTCTCGTCCTAAAATCTACAAATTTTGAGGAAAAATCAATTGTATTGTTACAAAGCTTATGGTTGGAAGTAAGTCTCGAAATTTTCACTAAAGTAAAAATGGTACCCGGATTCGAAGAAAATGGGATTCCCGGATGAGAAGAAGACCACTTGCTTGAAAAGTTCGTTAAACTGTAGATATACTGGGAATGTCATTTATTAATGTAATTTGAAAATTTATTATTAATGTAATGTATAATGTACTCTTAATGTAATTTCTGATTATATATTTCATATTTTGTTTAAATTTGTAAACATTGTGTAACTTTTTGAAAATAGTAATGAGGTACCCATTTTTACTTTAGTGAAAATTTCGAGACTTACTTCCAACCATAAGCTTTGTAACAATATAATTGATTTTTCATCAAAATTTGTAGATTTTAGGACGAAAAGCTTAGAAAAAAACGAGTTTTAGAGTATTTCATAAGGCACCATTTTGAATTTTTCAAAATTTTGACTTTCGTACATCACGAAATATGTTTCTTTGCAATAATATATGTCTTTTAATTGACACCTAAAAATATGTGATCGAGGAACAAAGAAATAATTAATAAAAAAAAAAAATTGGCGGCCATCTTGAATTTTTTCAAAATTTTGAGTTTTCATTGTCATCGTGTGCTTTCTCATAAATAAATCTGCCTTTTGTATAAATTTGACAAGATTTTGTTATCAATTGTGGAAATTTTAATTGTGGTTCAAATTTAGGGATCCGCCATTTTGTAAATTTTGCAAAAAAAATTTTTCCGTTTAGATGTGCTTTTTAACATAGTCTAAAGGTCACAATTGCACAGAGCCAAAGAATTCCGGTGAAATATAAAAAAATACCTGCATTTGAAGTTGGACGGTACTTTTCCCCATGTTAATTGCATAAGAAACTTTGAGTGCTTTGAGGCACCTGTTAGTATTAACCGAATTCACTAAAATTTGGTGTAGATCATATTTTTGGTCATTCGAACAAAATAGGTGGGTGATACCAAGAAGAATCGAAAAAAAAAAAAACACCAAGAGTAAATAAGGACCACCCTAGTGTACATGTCAGGGAAATACGAGTAGCTGTCATGGAAAATAAAATTGATCTACTACTAATAATAATGAATTATAGTTTATTTAACAGATGTTTTGACACTCCGTGTGTGAAATTCGATTTCGCACACGCTGGGTCAAAGAAGCGTATGCAAAATCAAGCTTCGCACACGTCGTGTTCAAAAATATGGTTCGATACATTTACGAGGTGATTTCAGCCTTGTGATTTCGCTCGTGCGCAAACAGTCACACAAGGCTAAAATCACATTCGCGCACTAGTATCGAAATGTACTATTAACAGATTTCCAAAGATTTCAAGGGGTTATAAAGAATTTATAGATAGGTATTCTTTAAGGTTTTATAGGTTTCCAAAGAATTCAAGAAGTTTTCAATCTCATTTTAAAAGATTTTAATAGGATTTTGAGGAATTATTTTAAAGAATGAAATAAAATTTTAAGATATTTTAAAGAATTTGAAGAGATTTGAATGGATTTTTAATGTTTCCATATGGAATATTAAGAAAGTACAAGACGTTTCTAGGAATTTTTTTCAATTTTATGAAATTGTAAGGGATTGCATGAAATTTTAAGGAAATTTTAAATTTTGTCGTAGAATTCTAAAGAATTGTAAGACTTTTTTTTAGGAATTTCAAGAGATTTCGAAGGTTATAGTGAACTTTTAACGACTTCAAGAGATTTCTATTAATTTTATAGATTTGTACTAATTTCAAGTGATTTGTATTGATTGTAAATGTTTTGTAGTGGAATTTTAAAGAATTTTAAGACATCTTCATATTTTGAAAAGATTTCGTGAAATCTCATGGGAGTTGAAAAGATTTAAAGTGATATTATGCAAAATTTTTGAAAAATTCCTGTACATAACACTATTATTGAAAATTTATTCACATTTTTAATAATTTTCTGTCAAGGAGATGTCGGGCAAATCGAAAAATTGAAAAATTAAATAACATCAAGTGTTTTTCAATAAAAACATACGTATAGAGACTAATTTACTTGATAAAAAAATGTCCACAAAATTATTTTAAGACTTTTTTACGACTTTGATCAAGCCGCTTGTGGAATTCAGATTAGACTTATCAAGGATGTATTTATGGATGAGATTGGTGTGACCAATTCGTAATGAAGTGAGAACTACTAACTCTCTTTTCCACTAACGGTCTTCCTTGATGGACGATTTGCATTGAATTTGGTGATATTTTTTTAATAATATCATGGAAACATTTCCATTGGTTATGAACCACTTTTTGAATAAAGTTTTTGGCCTAGGCCATAAGCGTCTTAAATGAAAATTTCACATTAAAAACCCCAAAGCTTTTAAATATATTTAGCCTAGGAGGGGATTACACTTTTTAATGGTTAGACATTTATCACCCAGTTTTAAGAAAAATATGGAGCGTTATTTCGAAAATGACCCCACTTAAAAAATGCAAGTTCTCCGATATGCCTCAAAGTTTGGCAAACTAATAGTCCTATTGGATGGTAGTTTATAAGGGAAAACTTTCAAATTTATGTCAAATATTTACTGAATAGAAAGAGGTTGAATTTCATTTTAATGTTTTTGCGGATATTATCTTTTTAGAGATTTTTTATCCTGTTAATATTAATAACAAAATCAATTGTTTCCGTCTGAACTAAAGCTTCGATAGAGGTTTTCATACCCTATATCCATTGATCATTGCTTGTAAAAATAAATATTTTACCTTAAAAAAAATGAAGGACAAATCTGCAATTGACTGTTTTTCGAATTTACTATCCTTTTACTATAATAATTCACTTTTTTTATTAGCATTACCAGAAAATCGTACATTTTCTGGGTTCTAGCGGCGAAAAATATATTTTTTTATTCGATCAGTTGAAAATTCGGTTTTGTGTTTAGTATTAGTGACTATTCTCACGCGATAGAAATTTTGTTTAAATTAATATTTATGTTTTTTTCTTAAATCGACAAGTTTAAAAATTTTTACAAACTGTGGAGAAACGAAAAAAAGTTTATTATGAAACCGCTAATGTGTATATGAATGAAATAATTATGTGTAACTGAATGTACGTAGTACCTATAGATTTATATTTTTCACAAAAAATCATAGTAAATATTTGAATTTTCTAGTTAGACGGCTGCTAAATAATATTTGAGAACCTTTTTGGCGCCCCTTTGATACATTGTCGGTAAATCTGTAGGTGGGCAATAAAATTGGGCATACCGTTGATGGACCAGAGCTAATCTAAAAATCGCCGGAACTCACAATTATAGTAATTTACCAGTCGACAACAAGCTGTACACTGTCAGACCATAATGGCAACCCTAACATGTTATCTTTTTTTTCCAAATTCTGTGGTCATTTTGGCTAAAATTTTTACAATTTTTTCATTGTTATTACACTCGGCTAACACAATAGATTATTTTTTAGGACTAATTGATGATGAGAAGGAATATCAAAATTTTTTATTCTTTTCGTTTTTAATCTAAAAAAGAAAAGAATAGAAGTTGAACTCGAAATATATCGAAAATCGTAACGCTCCTTTCTTATTGATAAATGCACTTTTAGCACTAAACTGAAATAAATGGATAGTTTGGTCAATTAACTATAATATCTATAGTTATAGAACTTAGTGTTAGCCATTTTAATTGGGTGATGTGACTACTCAAATTATTATTGTAATAAATAACTTCAAGTAAAAAATCTGCCAACTTCGCGGGCTCATTCTCATCACTCGTCGCGCTTCGCGCTCCGTGTTGCGCGCTTACACGCTTATATTCACGTACCAACCTTTATCGCTACTACATACTTTTGTATTTATTAATTTAGTTTTAAATGAAGAGGAAAACTAATTTACTTAAGGTTCTATCGATCACATTCTCATCAGCACACTAGCGCTTCGCGCTCGATATTTAATCTAAACCTAGCTCGCGCTCGGCTCTGTTCACCGTATAATAGATTCAAAAAAATCATTAAGGTTCTTAATGATTCTTAAAAAATCATGTTCTCTCCTAACCATTGGTCAAAAATTTTGACTGGGATTGTACAATCGCATAGAAGTGTCTTATATACGTATACACACATTCACAGTCACAGTTCGTATGGCAACGATATTGGCTACACCGCAATTTCATTCTCAGAGAAAATTGTGTTGATGCGTTTATAACCTCAAAACAGCATTGTCAAAATTGTCAAAATGTCATCTCAATGTTGCCACATAGTCATTGCCTACCCCCGCCATTTGTCACGCAAGAACATAAATATTATTATTTTCAATATTATATCTTTTATACTACTAGTGCCACTACTTGCCTTTCTATATTCTTTTCTACATTCAATGCCAATGCTAATTCAGATCCAATATGGCAGCCTTCAATTTAAACATGGCTGCCTTCAATTCGATACTTTTTGAGTTCGATTCGAGATTTCCATGTCATGCTTTTTTTACTACTAGTGCCACTGGCGGCCGCTTCGCGGCCGTCGTCGCACTATTTGCCTTTCTATGTTCTTTTCTACATTCAATTCCAATGCTAATTATTCAACATGGCAGCCTCCAATTTTAAACATGGCTGCTTTCAATTCGATATATTCGATATATTTCGAGTTTAATTCGAGATTTTCATGTGGTGTCTTTTTTATAATAGGAAACGCACAATAATTTTGATTTTTTTTTTCATAAAATCCACACGATATTTTACTATACATTTGTAGTTTTTTAGCGCAATGGTAAGATTCGTTTTCATACTAGACTTCATAATGTGGCGATTGCCCATGCGTTAGCTATAGGAGACCCATGAAAAAAGTACTGAACATAATAAAAAATATTTGCCTTTAGGATCACACAATTAAGCTAAAAATTGGAGCATGGTTAGATAACAATATTTTCTACATATTTTGAAAATTTTAGACAATTCGTAAGAAAGGTTCGATTTCGACACAACTACCTTAACAAAACGTGTTTTTGGACATTTTCTGAAGTTTAATATCAATTTTCGCAAATAAAACGAAAACTAAGGGTCCTATAAAAAAATGTGTACTTAACAGAAATATTACACATTTCACATGGTCGAACACATGGTTCGACCATGAAATGATATTTTCTTGCTGTTTAATAATATTTTTTATCTATAAAATGATAAAAGTACATGTCCGATCAAAAAAATTTTTAAATATAAAATTTGTAGAACTTTTTCACTGAATAATTTTGCTTGTTGATAGTTCGCTTTATCTTGCATAGTTTAGCCGGAAATAGTATATTTCGATACAAGATGGCAAACGGGCATTTTGGTAACTGCGAGTGTGAAGCCGCCGCGTGAAGCCGAGGCAAGGCGTAGTGAGATGAAGCCTAGCCTCGAGTTTACGCGGCTCCTTCACACGAGCAGTTACCAAATCGCCCGTTTAAACCTCTCGTATCTAGCGTTTATGACGCTAGATGGCATGGCAACCGGTGAGCAAAATTTTTTGGTAACCGTGAAGACCACTTTGCTAACCGGTGACAGCGTTTTGCTCATCGATGTTGGGGATTTTGCTCACTGCTTTTGAGGACAGTGAGGAATCAGCCATTTTGCATGTCTGTAAACGGTGGACAAACGAGGCTTTTGCATGCATGTGTAAAGAAAATGGATTTTATGAAATTTGCAAAACCATTTGTCCATTTTTGTTGGATGGAACCGTAACCCTTTGTCAAAAATGACTGGGTAAGGTAAGTGGTTCTTTTTTCAAAGTTCCTGAAATAGTGAACCAAAGCGCAATCCAATCCAAAGAGTTATTTTGATGTTATGGCGGACACAGGAAAAAACGACGACGACAGACAAATGGACACCGCCAAAAACCATATTTTCGCACTCAGGGGGTCTTGAAACGTCGAGACATTTTATGAAATAAACGAAAATCATTTTTCACATAAAACCAATACCTTCTCATTTGATAAAGAATACCTAATATTCTAATAAAAATTACCATAAAAGTTCAAATTTAAATTCATTAGCATAGGTATTCTTGTCAATTTACATTTGATTACATTTACATTTTACATGTACATTCGATTACATTTGATTTTCTCATTTGAGATGAGAATGTAAAAAATGGCTGATACGATTAATGAAATTAATCTTGGTTAGTTGACCCATCTATCCATTTATCTCAGTGTAATCTTTTAGATTTATTTAGATTTTATCTCGGATTTTATTTTATTTTCGGATATACTATTGAAAAGAATAAATTTACCCATGATTTTGTAGAAACTCCACAATAAAATTTCGATGTATTTCGATGAACTGATTACTAAAATGCGTTAAACCCTACTTTGAACCCATTTTTCGGAATCTGGACCTCAATCTTTTACTGAAAAGTTTTCACACGTTTGTAACGTTTACGATAAACGAAAATGAAAAATTTTTCTTTTTTCTAAAACTTACACGATCTAAATTTTTCTGGTGTGAAGTAATTGTATACAACCCAAAAAATGACCCATCAAAATTTCACCCACCCACGAATTTGGAACTCACCCTACTTCATCCTTTAAAATTAAAAATGTCAACAAAGTTGCCCTAATAATAATTTGTAGGGCCAAAATTTTATTGCTGATATAATAATAGATTTTCTTCCTTAGACCTAAAAAAAATTCAAATTCATCCTAATTTTAACCCAATGAATTAGAGAATTTTTGTTGCATTTTTTTGGTTTAAGCGTTTAAGGGATGATATGTCTGTGAGTTCCAAATGAGCTGAAGAGATGAAACTGTTTGGGGTGTCTTAGCATTGATAGGACTTATTATCAACAATAAAATTTTGATTCTACGAATTAGCGACTTTTTGGTGAATTTTTTTAGGTCTAAGAGATGATACATAATCTCATAATTTGTCTTTCTTGCTTTCTTTTAATAATTATAATATTTTTAGCACAATCCCGCCATATCTGCATTCTAATGTACAAGGTTGTAAAAACTGAAAATATAATGTAGGTTTTTTTTTTTTAACACTTTGAATAATAATAAAACCGATTCTATTAATTTTGGTAGTAAATCCTTTTACAATTTTTTTCTAGAACCCGAAAGAAATGTTAAGTAGCTGATGAAGAAAGTGAAAAATTACAATTAAGGTGCCGTTTCGAAAGTTTATCCGAAAGACCTACCTAATTACATAAAATTTTACTTAATATTACATGAAATTTCAGAATTTGAAGACTTATGTTTTATATAATAATAAATAGAGAATATGAAAAAATAATATTATTAAAACGTTTTAACAATGGTCACTCAAAGAATTTGTCCTTTCATTTATAAAATGTAAGGAAATTAACATTTTTATGATGATCCCTAGAATTTTGGAACCACTTGGTACTTAATAAGATTTTTCTGGTTTTACAGGAAAGGTAGATCCAACGCCGCACACTTCGTCGTTCAACATGGGATATCTCGTTTCACCATATCCTTACCCAAACGGAGCTGGAGGACCCATTCCAGTTTCTATGGTAAGTTATTTCTACCGATTCAGCACATTCAATCGCCAGAATAGGCTTTGCTCCTTTGTGCGAAGCACATATTTACATACTCAGAACTGTGGCTATACGTATCCAGTTGAAAATGAGCCGAGATGACGCAAATCCGCAGAAATGTAGATGGGTCCAATCGTTAAGTCGAGAGGAGAGTACAAACTTGAATTGAAGGACATCGAAGATGGGAAAATAAGATCTTTCCAGACTTCTGTTAGATCAAACAATTAGTTTCACTCCACCAAATTGTTCTTTCCTTTTAGAATTTAAATATGTAGATAGATATATCTACAATTAAACTAAATTCCTCATATTAAATCAGGATGGCGACATATTCAGATAAATTCACCTTACCAGCATCTTTGATATCTTTGATCATCATCCCAAAGTTATTACGCTTTCAAGTACGAAACGAACTTCAACATTTTATTTTAAAAGCCATTTTTTTATAGGTTTGTAATAATGTCAAACGTTCAATTCGATTTCCAAGGTTATACCTTCAAAAATTGAATCACTAATATTTCACCGATTTTCAGTGACTCACTTTGCTCGATTTCATTCATTGAAAAGTTACTGAACAATAGTTCCTCTGACGGTTACTGATATTTTCGGAAATACATACATGGAAATTTTTAGTTAGTTTTAGTCAATTTTAACGGTAATTTGAGATAACTTATCATAAAATGCGAGCTCGTACCCAAGTGGAAATTTACAACTGGCGCGGTACCGCGCCAGTACCGCCGGGCGGATGTCTGTACTGGCGTAGTACTGGTATAATACCGAATGGCAAATGGTAGAGTACTGGCATTATTACATAAGGTAACTCGGCTGGGAGTTGACGTCGGTACTGGGGCGGTACTGTTCATGGTACTAAACCTGTACCGACAGTCTGTACTGGGGCGGTACTGTTCAAGGTATTAAACCTGTACTGAAATTCTGTACTGGCAGGGTACTGGCATTATTACTAAAGGTAACTCGGCTGGGAGTTGGCTTCGGTACTGGGGCAGTACTGCTCAAGGTACTAAACCTGCACGGAGAAAAAAATTCCATTAAACTTACCGAAAAGTCTGTAACCGTTACAGATAAATGTAAATAAAAATTGAAAAAAATGTCTTAAAAAACAATTATTAATTAAGAACATACTTTATTCGCAGTTATATTATAGATATTCTTATAACTAATCGTTATTTGTAAATTTAAACGCTTATATAACAAATAAAATTTCGCACGCAACGCTGGGGGGAATCGAACGTACGATCCATCGGACGCGAGTCTACGACCTAAACCACTAACCTAAGTTCGTAAGATAGTGGTATCATATTTTTTCCAGGGTGTATACTCGATCCAAGTATACACAAATATTAAATTGAACCCCACGGGATTTTTTAGTTCAAAATCGGCTACAGCTTACAATTCTCAACGGATTTGAACGTTTTTTTTTTTTAAACTACTCGGGAATAGTTTTACAAGACCGTCTATAGAACGGATTTTTGAATTGAAGCCTGAATAATTATTTATATAAATAAACAATCAGGAAAAATTACACTTTTTGAGAATGTGATTTTTTTTCACCGAATATAAGACTTTCATAATGAAATTGGGCCTTGGAATCAATGTTGGTGCTCATAAGAAACATATACAATTAATTTTAGTTTGAAGCTAATTATTATAAACAAATTATATAAACAAATACATGGATGAGATGCCCAATGGCACAAAAAATTTTTTCTTGGTTGAAAATGCTGAAATATCTCATCAAAATAATGGTCGTAACAAACAATGACCATATTTTAACAATTACTATTCTTATAAATAATTTTAATAAACAATTTGAATTTTTTTCATTTTTTCATAGAAATAAGTTGCTTTTCTTATCCAATGGACGTAAAATAAGTTTGAAACAGATTATTTAAAATAAAAAATTGTATTAAATAAATATTCCTTATTGTTTATAACGAGAATTATAAACAAATTCCAAACTTAGTCATTTTCACTTACGAAAAATTTTTTTTTCAACTAAAACATCCTCTAAACAACCAAGCAGTAATATTTCAATAACAAATAATTTAAATATGTGAATATCTAGTTACTATTGTTATAAACATCTTAATGAACAATTTGAATTTTTTTCATTGTTTCATAGAAAAATGTTATTTTCCTTATCCAATGGACGTAAGTAAAATATATTTGACAGATTTTTCAAAATAAGCCATTGTATTAACTAAATATTTCCAATTGTTTACAACAAAAATTATAAGCAAATTATAAAACTAGCTGTGAAGTTGTATCAACTTTTGTGCTCATTCAATGAGCACTTTGCTTCCTGTAAGCAAATATGATTTGCTTCCTCATAGAGGAAGCATTAATTATTCTTTACATCAACATTAAATTTTGATTATTTGAGAAGTTATATTCCAAAAATTCATTTTCATAAATTACAATAAAGCACAATTTTCTTATTTTTCAATGAAATGCATTAATCTTATACGTCAATCGATTCGTCTCGACGCAAGGAACCTTTATTTTCCTTACGTCACCTTCGAATTTTGAATATTAGAGAAGTTATAGTTGAAAAACAAATTTCTCAAAATTAAATAGATCAATAATTTTGTTATTTTTCAATGAAATGTAATAATATTATAGACCAATCGATTCGTCTCGATGCAAGGAACATTTATTTTCCTTATGTCAAGTCAAAATTTTGATTATTTGAAAACTTATAGTCGAAAAATTAATTTTTTAAAATACAATTAACCATAACATCCTTATTTTTCAATGAAATGCATTAATCTTATAGGTCAATCGATTCGTCTCGACGCAAGGAACCTTTATTTTCCGTACGTTAGCTTCGAATTTTGAATATTATAGAAGTTATAGTTGAAAAACTAATTTTTTTAAATTAAATAAAACCATAACTTTATTATTTTTCAATGAAATGAAATAATATTATAGACCAATCGATTCGTCTCGATGCAAGGAACATTTATTTTCCGTACGTCAAGTCAAAATTTTGATTATTTGAAAAGTTATAGTCGAAAAATTAATTTTTGAAAATACAATTAACCATAACTTTGTTATTTTTTAATGAAATGCATTAATAATATAGGTCAATCGATTCGTTTCGACACAAGGAATCTACGTTTTCCGTACATCGTCTTTGAATTTTGATTATTTGAGAAGTTATAGTGAAAAAATGAATTTTAAGAAAATTATAAAAGTACATAAAACTTGTAAAATTAAATATTTTGTTAAACCACTGTAAGAAATCCAACTAGGTGTATAATGAAATAACTATGCAAAATTTCATCAATTTATCTCTACGCGTTTTCAAGAAATTGCTGGATCGTGACATACATCCATACACACACACACTCACACACACATACATCCGGACAATTTTTCAGGACATCATGTTAGATATATTGACATTAAAATATGTTGAAAAATACCTTTTTTAGGAAACTGGATTTTGTCACCACCACAAAGCTTCCTCAATGAGGAAGCAATTAGTTATTTTCACTAACGAAAAAATTTTTTTCAACTAAAACATTCTCTACACAACCAAACAGTAATGTTTTAATAACAAATAATTTAAATATGTGAATATCTACTTACTAATGTTATAAACATTTTGATGAACGATTTCAATTTTTTTCATTATTTTATAGAAATATGTTATTTTTCTTATACAATGGACGTAAGTAAAATATGTTTGACACAGATTATTTAAAATAAGCCATTGTATTAACTAAATATTTATAATTATTTATAACAAAAATGATAAACAAATTACAAAATTAGTCATTTCCTCTTCAAAACAAATTTTTAATTTGTTTTTGAGAGAAAGACAACATACTCATGAAAAGATGAAAAAAACTTCAGGTGTGTTTATAAAATGAATATTATAACAGTAATTATCAACACTTAGTCATTTGTTATTAACGAAATATTACTGTTCGGTTGTCAGGAAAACGATTTAATCGAAAAAATAATTTTCTTCTGAGAAGAAATGACTAATTTTGTAATTTGTTTGTAATTTTTGTTATAAACAATTAGAAATGTTTATTAAAAATTCGTATATGTTTCAGAGTTGATCGGAAAAATTCCGGATTCAATCTTATTCTCGGATGTAATTCGGACAAAAGTGGATGAAATCCAGATTCCACTTGAGAAAGAAATTTTATAATTCGTATACGTTCCGGAGTTGATCGGACAAATTCCGGATTCAATCTTATTCTCGGATGTAATTCGGACAAAAACGGATGAATTCCAGATTCCACATGACAGATATTTTTTAATTCGTATATGTTCCGAAGTGAATCGGATTAATTACGGATACGAGCTTATTCTCTTATGTAATTCGGACAAAAACGGATGAATTCCAGATTCCACTTCATAGATATTTTTTAATTCATATATGTTCCGGAGTGAATCGGACTAATCCCGGATTCAAACTTATTCTCGGATGTAATTCGGACAAAACCGGATGAATTCCAGATTCCACTTGAGAAAGAAATTTTATAATTCGTATATGTTCCGGAGTTGATCGGACAAATTCTGGATTCAATCTTATTCTCGGATGTAATTCGGACAAAAACGGATGAATTCCAGATTCCACATGACAGATATTTTTTAATTCGTATATGTTCCG
>CAJFCO010000144.1:427268-460724 GCA_904066015.1 Synergus gifuensis
GAGTGAATCGGATTAATTACGGATACAAGCTTATTCTCGGATGTAATTCGGACAAAGCCGGATGAATTCCAGATTCCACTTGACAGATATTATATAATTCGTATATGTTCCGGAGTGAATCGGACTAATTCCAGATTCAATCTTATTCTCGGATGTAATTCGGACAAAAACGGATGAATTACAGATTCCACTTGACAGATATTTTTTAATTCATACATGTTGCGGAGTGAATCGGACTAATTCCGGATTTAAACATATTCTCGGATGTAATTCGGATAAAACCGGATGAATTCCAGATTCCAGTTGAGAAAGAAATTTTATAATTCGTATATGTTCCGGAGTTGATCGTACAAATTCCGGATTCAATCTTATTCTCGGATGTAATTCGGACAAAAACGGATGAATTCCAGATTCCACTTGACAGATATTTTTTAATTCGTATATGTTCCGGAGTGAACCGGATTAATTACGGATTCAAACTTATTCTCGGATGTAATTCGGACAAAACCGGATGAATTCTAGATTCCACTTGACAGATATTTTTTAATTCGTATATGTTCCGGAGTTGATCGGACAAATTCCGGATTCAATCTTATTCTCGGATGTAATTCGGAATAAAACGGATGAATTACAGATTTATCTTTAAAAGAAAATAATTTCTGGATTTCCATTTCGTATAAATGGCAGACAATTGCGGATTCATTTCGGATTAAAGTTGATTTCCGGATAGAAATCGGATAAAATCGGACAAACTTCGGAGAGATTCCGTTCGAATTCCGAATCTCTTCGGATTAATTTATACGAAACTAATCCGAAATTGATCCGAAATTTTAAGCATGGTTACATAACAAATAAAATTTCGCACGCAAACGCTGGGGGGAATCGAACGCACGATCTACGGGACGCGAGTCCAGCTATCTAACCATTACCCTAAGCTCTCGAGATGGTGGTCCCACATTTTTTCCAGGGTATGCTCAATCCGAGCATACCGCTCCTGTACTGGTCCAGTACTGCGCCGACGATTGGCGCGATACTACCCGGAAGTACTGGCATTTCTCCTCTTTCACAACTGGCACAGTACTATGCCATTTGTAACATCCGCCATAATTCCGACTTTTCCACTTGGGTAGATGTATAATTTATTATTATTTACCTTTGAAGTCACCCTTTTTATACTCGTACTTTCTCATAAGTAAAAGAAAGTTTCTCCTCCCATATGTGAACAAAAAGTAGAACTTGACGCTCTGCTTCATAGGCATAAAGAACGACCTTGAAGCTCTAAAAATTTTTTTTAACTTTTTTAAAATTATGAAAAATATAAAACTGTAGTTGAAAAGAAATCATGGAATTTTGTATATTTTTAGTAAAACAAGAAGAGAATTCATCATTAATTTCCAAATTAGAAAGATAAACATTTTTTACCAATGTGTAAAAGTTTACAACACCAGTTTTCATCAGATCTTCATCACGTTTTAAGATCCCCTAAATCTGAACAAGGGTTTTTACGATGGTATCTGTCTGGAAGCGTGATAACTTTTGAAAGAATTGTCTAATTGGATTGGCCTTTGGTAAACTTCTTTGCTATCAAAAAATGAAGGTAAAGTTCGTTATACATGCCATAAAGGAAAAAAAATTCAAAAAGTTATAAAATTTCCAAAGTTTGTTAAATAATTTCTTTTAAACTTTAAAACTTATGTGTATAGCTCTTGATAGTCCTCAAAAAGAAAAAATTTATCCTTATGATAGAATTCAAGTCAAATAACGCAAAAGATGCACGGAACAAATTACTCATCGAAACTTTGACTAACTTGAGCGTCATCGACTTTAAGATATGTCAAGAGTTTTCAAATATTTTATAAACTTTTTTAAAATCTGAAGTACTTTTCGTGAAGAATTCTACAGTTTTCGAAATTTATATTGATCAAGTCAAGAAAAGTTTCAACAACTGCTTTAGAATTCTTCACGAAAAGTACTTCATATTTTTAAAAAAGTATGACTGAATAGTTCTGAACGTTCAAATGAACGATGAAAAAAATTCTTTTTTCCTTTCTCCCAGTGAGAATAGTTTGTGGTGACTTAAAAACACATTTTATACAAAAAAATCCCAAACTTTCTAATTACGGGGGTGCAAAATCACTCCTAGTGACAAAAGACTCTTCGAACATCACTAAATCGGCTTAAAACCCAAAAACCCAATAAAAAACATCGGATTTCGAAACGTGGAATATTCTCTTTAATAATCCCCAAAATAATAGAGGGGGAGAGAACGATCGTGAGAACCCCTGAAAACGACCCCCAATGGAAATCACACTAAAAAAAATGACAAAAGTGACTTAAAACCCAAAAACGAGGAGAGTTTCGATGACTAATTTTTTCCGTGGATAAGAATTTGTTTTTAAAATAGCTTAAAATTTTTTTTTAACTACTTCTCGAAATTAAAAAAAAAATTAAAAATTAAAATTTTCAGCTAAACAACGCAAAATACTTGGAAAAATGAACATTTCAAATTTTGAGCGAAACGGCGTAATTAGATACGAAATAAAGTCAAGTTTTCAAGTCATCGTTTTCTTAATTTTTCCTATTGAAAATAAAAAAAAACAAATGTTATCTTTCCATTCTCGTTTACACGTCGCGCTTACGCCCTACGGGACACTTGCGCGCTTTGCGCGGTTGCACTTACCAATCTTTATCGGTGCTATTGTATATATAGTTTTTTTATGAACTTAATGAATGATTTTATGAAATTTGTAAAACAACTTTTGATGGATAAAACCAGAACCGTTGCTCAGAAATGATTGGAATAACGGAGAGGATCTTTCTGGTAAGTCCCTAAAAAAGTGTACCAAAGCGCAATCAAATCCAACGGGTCATTCAGAAGTTATGGTGGACACAGTAGACGTCGCGCCGGCGACGGCATCGTTGCCGGTAGGTATACATTGGTCCATAGTTCCAGTTGGCCATAATCTCAATTGGCCACAAAATCACTAAATTCGAAAACCCCGGTGTAGGTGGATACTAGATGGCAATGTGCATTAGATAAAATCTTAACGAATCTAACCAATTAAAACGCTGCCATTTTCGCCAACCTAACTTCCCTCTAGTTTTTACTTTAACAGTGTTTCTAACATTTAGTAACTTATGGTAACTTTTAGTGATTTTGTGACCAATTGAGATTATGGCCAACTGGAACTATGGAGCAATGTATACCTACCGCCGTTGCCAACTACGACGACAGACAGACGGAAACCGCTGTAAAAATCATTTTTTCCCACTCAGGGGGTCCCGAAAGGTCGAGATTTTATGAAATAAGCGAAAATTATTTTTTATACAAAACCAATACCTTCTCATTTGAGATGAGAATGTAACAAATTAATATTTTATATATCATAAATTTGCCTATATATTTTTACTTGTAGATATACAAGACTGTTTCATACATTTATTAAATTTATTTCAACTTACACTTGCACATACTTTAAAGTATTACATAAATTAAATATCAAATTAGGCATTTATATATTATAATCTATAAGCTGGAAACAAAAAACATAATATGTTAGTACAAATCAGTCTTGGCGGGAATCGAACACAAATCTCCTGGGCTGTAGCGGTGGCGCTGGCGACACGGCGGCTGTGACCTATGCTAAAACGAATTCTAAGAACACGCGCTTTTTGTTGATCAGAACAAAATACAACCGTGACACTGATTGCACGGGTAGTAAGTACATGTATTGGGAACGCTTAGTGTGGCGACGAAATTCGGCAATGAATTTCCTATTTTCAATTGGTATTTTTTCAAAGCACTATTCTATTTTATTAATTGTAAAATATTCAAGTCTTTCTCCTTTCACTGTTCATTTCTATTGATAAAGGTAATTTTTCTAAACTATTTTCAATTTATTAACCTTCAACCGCCACTTAACACATTGCGCTTTTATTATTTATTTCTCTGGCTATTACTTTTCCTAAATTTCAATTTACTATCGAAAAATAATAGTTTTCCCAACTCTCAATGACAATTAATAATTGTGGTATTGTACATATTAAGTTTATAGTTGTTGTGGAAAATGTATTTCTTCGTATTGCTATGGAACTTAAGGTAAATGACTTAGTTACCATACTGTGCCCTATATTTGTTCGGATTTATTTAGTTGTATACCTTCAATTGAATCATGTATGTGAAGCATACGTATCTAACTTCTAACTACAGTCGACTCCCGTATATTGAACATTAGCTTGGATCGAGAAACTCAAAAATTGAACACTTCATAAACCACGCCCCTTGCGCATGGCAAGAGAATATAGATACAGCAGAGAATAGGTACAGCATTGATAACTGGTGCGTGCGAGACCCGTGGTGGGGGTGTATCAAAATATGAACTGTTCAATGTGGCGAATGTTCAATTTACGGGAGTCGACTGTATTGCATTAAAATTATCGCGAGTATCTACAGAAGTTCAAGGTCTACTTGTTTGCTGAAATGCTCCAAGAAAGGAATATCTGACGGATCAATGGAGTCCTTGTCTCAGAGTATGATTTTGGGAAAGATGATCTACGCGTTTACATATATGAACGCAAGCAAAAGTGTATGTTAGCTATATGTTGAGTGTAAAGTGTATACTGTAGTCGAGTCGAGACACGCTCGTTGTCGGAAATAACGATATAATGACATGGTAGAAGATGAGTGCCCCCGAGCTAGGTAAATCCGGGAGAAGGAAGGCAAAAGAGAAAGTAAGAAAGAAGGAAGGAAGAATCTAAAGAAAAAATGAACAGAAGTTCGTGTTTAAGGAAAAAAGAGGAGATGAGCTAGCTAGGTTGAATTAATAGTAACATAGCCGACTCAGAAACTCAGAAATGGGCTTTGGGAGCTAGGATGGGTGTCAGTCCACCCAGCAGTATTTCATAGTCTTGGAAAGGATATATGGAAGTCTACTGTCTACTGCCTACTACTGCTGCATGCCTGCTCAGCTGCTGGTGCACCGCATCTCTACCATTCTAACCAGACAGGCTGGTTAGTTTATCAGTTCCGGCGAGACTTACTTCAATATTTGCGATAACAGTACATTATTACCAGGGTGGCCAGCACATGTCAGGGAAGTTAGAAAAATGTCAGGAAAGTGCGAGTAGCCGTCAAGAAGAATAGGAATGTATCTATCTTAGTGTTGCATAATGATACGAGATACTCGATTGTATTGCTCATTTTCAAGCGTTGAGAAGCATTCTCAAAAACTGCAGAGAATTTCATTCTCTCTTTTGCAGGGTTGCACGGTTACGCGTAACTCGCACTTTTATATGTAATTGACGTAATATACGTATTATACGTAAAAAATGGCGGACTTGAATGGTGGGTGGGGGAGAAGAGCATAACATAACCTCACTTAATTAAGAATTAGGTTATGTTTACTATTGGGAACTTCGAGTGTACTGTTCACTTCATGCGTGACCAGGCCTAACCACTGGCAGGGGGGTGGACGGTTAGTGCTTTAGAAATGGCAGAAGATACGCGCCATCTAGCGGAAGTCCGGGACCCTAAGATAAGATAATGTAGATAATAGATGACCAATCAGATTATATCGAGATAATATGAACTTATAATTTAAAATAAAATATAGCAAACAATTGAAAAGCAAATAGAATTACATAAATAAGTATTCTAATAATTATTTATGTAATTGAATATGCTTTTCTATTGGTTTTTTAGAGAAGGTTTTTGTGTGGAAACCTGGGTCCAGGAAGTATTATTTTAATTTATATATACGTACATATATATATATATATATATATATATATATATATATATAATTGATAATAAATATGAACATGACATTGCATGACAGATAGTGATGGCCATTTAAAACAAAATATCATCATCATGTTAAGAGGGCTGAGGTAAGGGGAAGGCAGAAAACTGCGCCATCTAGCGGAAGACATAACAGGATCAGAATTATAATGCACCACATCTTCCATTACAACCGTCCACCCCCTGACCACTGGTTACGCTGTAACGCCAGTTGGCTGAAATGCATGTTCTTTTTAGAATAGGATAGGATCGTCTAGTCTCATTTAATTTCTCAGTGAAAATAACCAATAAGGTTAACGGACTACGTATGAAGTTAACTTTAAAAGCAGTGATGTCCAAGCTTGAGTAAATGAGTAGTTTTCCTTCCCCTCCTCTTACCTCCCCAGCAAAAAAGAAAGTATTGATACGCATTGAAATGAAAAGACTAAGACACATCGAGAATCCCATTTTGTGACTTTGACACATTGGAGCAGTGTGCCAATAAGTGTAAATGCGACAAGGCGCAGGTTTCAATTTTGAATCTTTCTATGCGTACAATCCCTATTGGAAATCCCCACATGGGGACCTTTAAGGATCCCACATGGGAACCCATATAGGAATCCACATGGGTTCCTTTATTAATCCGTATGAGAAAATTGGGACACGAAATGAGATAGGAATCTATGTGGGAACCTACATCAGAACCTATGTGAAAACCCATACGAAATCCTATGTATTTTCTTTTGAATTTGAAGTAAGTATAATTTTGATAAGTAATTTTGAAGTAATTTTGAAGTAAGCAAATTCAAAAGAAAATACATAAAATCCCGTACGAATTCCAACATAGGTTCCCACATAGGTTCCTATCTCATTTCGTGTCCCAATTTTCTCATACGAATTAATAAAGGAACCCATGTGATTTCCCATGTGAGTTCCCATGTGGGATCCTTAAAGGGTCCCCATGTGGGGATTTCCAATAGGGAATATAGCGCACAATTTTGAGATCAGCGAATTCTATTCAATGCGTCAGCATGCATTTATACACGGAAAGAAAAATCCAGGCATTAGTGCGTGAACACATGTCGTGCTTTAATAGCAAGGCATTTCTCTTGTGATATATTCATGGATGCATCTATTAATCGCATGATGCAACTCTACGGAAAATAAGCACAAGTCACATGCAAAAATGCCAAGAGTTACTTAGGTTAGTAGCAAGCGCTGCTGTGTTCTAATACCGTGAACTTAACCGAGCGAAATTTCCAAGAGTCTCACGGAGTTTTGCCGTGAGTCTCTTTGCGATTTGCCTTTAGGCCACGCCTCCTGCCTAACTGACACATATATACAATACGTGCAATCACAACGCTATTAAAAATCGCATTTTTCAATAATTATATTTACTTTGACACTATAAATGCTATAAATGCGCCGGCACGAACACGAGGTGAACAAAGAAAACATAAAGAAAACGCACTGACGCAATAATGAATCATGCATCTGATCCCAAATTGTATCAGGAGGCGTGGCCTAAAGGCAAATCGCAAGGAGACTCACGGCAAAACTCCGTGAGGCGCTTGGAAATTTCGCTCGGCTAAGTTCACGGTATTAGAGCACAGCAGCGCTTGCTGCTAACCCAAGTAACTCTTGGCATTTTTGCATATACGTTCGTGGGTTTAGAGCAATAGGGCATGTCTTGGTTAAAACTCATGAAATTTTAGGAAACAAAGCAAGAGGCGCCTGTGATATGCGCCTGACAAATAGTCCATGCGTTAATACCACGAACTCTCTTGCGCTAAACCCCCGATTTTTCTTTCCGTGTATGTATGTTTCTCCTATTTCGTTTGAATGCGTACGATTTGAGTCGCATGAATATTCCTCAAATTCTATTTGTCATAAATCCCATTCGACTGAATTTCATATTATCGAATCATCAATCGCTCGAATTTCTCTGCACCCGAATTATTATTCTGCCTAATCTCCGTTGCTCCGAAATCACAGAAACTCTAATTTTTATATACCTGAATTTTCTTTGGACCTAATTTCTAATTGTCCGAATTACTATTCAACCTAATATCCGTTTTCCCTATTTTACACTTGTCCTAACTTCAAATTCACCGATTGACCATTTAACCTACGTTCTTTTTGCTCGAATGAACATTCTACCTAACCTCATTTCGCCCGAATTTTAATCTTTCCTAATTTTCAATAGCCAGAATTTTCAAATGCCAGAATTTCCATGTAACAGAAATACCATTTGCCCGACACTTTATTTCAATATGAGTTTTCCACCTTAGTATCTAACTATTTACACCTACTTAGTCGGTAAGTAGGTATACACACGTACCCTTTGATACTTCTTTTTCACCAGTGACATGCGCGGGTTATTCAAATCCCGTTGATAATATTTGACAATTTTGAAGTGTTGGCTGCAAGTAAGGAATATGTAATTAATTATTATTAAACTGAATTATTCGATGTTATTATTATTATCAATATTATTATATTTTATTCGATATCACTATATATTATTATCAAAGGGATTTGAATAATCCGCGCATTTTACTGGTGAGAAAGAAGTATCAAAGGGTAAGTATCTATACCTACTTACCGACTGAGTAGGTGTAGATAGTTAGATACTAAAGTGGGAAACTCATATTGAAATAAAGTGTCGAGCAAATCGTATTTCTGTTACATGGAAATTCTGGCATTTGAAAATTCTGGCTATTGAAAATTAGGAAAGATTACCATTCGGGCGAAACGAGGTTAGGTATAATGTTCATTCGAGCAAAAAGAACGTAGATTAAATGGTAAATCGGTGAATTTGAAGTTAGGACAAGTTTAATGTAGGGAAAACGGATATTAGTTTGAATAGTAATTCAGACGATTAGAAATTAGGTCAAAAGAAAATTCGGGTGTATAAAAATTAGGGTTTTTGTGAATTCGAAGCAACGGAGATTAGGTAGAATAATAATTCGGGTGCATAAAAATTCGAGCGATTGATGATTCGATAATATGAAATTCGGTCGAATGGGATTTATGACAAATAGAATTTGGGGAATATTCATGCGTCTCATTCGTGAGAACCTTTAAACGGGTCAAAAACGGGATTCGCACGCATTCACCATAATTAAAAATGTTAATGTGCCTCAATCCATATCAGTCCTTTTTTTTTACTGGGACCTTTGAAGGCTGGTTTCCCCTCCGGTGCCGGGCGGCCCAGACCAAGCTTTAATAAAATTTTCGAATTTTAATTTTTGAAGGATATATCTATATATGAAATTTTATTGTGCATCTTTTTTCTTATAGAAAAAAAAATTATAACTTTTTTAGTTTTAAAATTAAAGGCAAAAAACAGACTTTTTTTTGAAAAAGTCGATTTTAATCCGTTTTTAATTTTACCTAGTGCTCAGTTCTTCAGTTTTTCAAATTTTTAAACGAAATTTTCAGGGAATGTGCTTTCGGGTGTCCTTTGATTGATAGAACAATAGGAATTCAAAAATTTATGTTTTTAAAATTGTTAATAATTTTTTTCTGATGTTCGACGTGAATCGGACTTTTGTAACTTCGAGCGTTTTGTTCATCGAGGGAATTTTGAGCAAGAAAAAACTTCTCGCGGAAAAAATGCGGACAAAACTATAGTAAAGTTTTTTGGAAAGTTTCAGATTTGGGATGTTGACATTTGAGAAACTCGAGTGTACTCAAGTATGTTGTTTTGGGGTCAATTTCATGAAACATGTATTTTTTTATAGCTGAAAAAAATTTTTTCTTTCATTTTTCGACATTATTTTTTTTGCCGTAAAAATCGATTTTTCTCGTATTAGCTCGCGGGAACGTTTTTTTTGAAACGCGCATAACTTCGGTAAAAATTTATGGATTTGAACAAACTTTTTTTTTATATGTGTGTAATCGTTTACACTTTAAAGCAAAATTATATACTAATGCGCAGTTTCCGTAATTATTTATTTATATAATAATAAACAAAAAGCACACATTTTTTTCAAAATTTGTTGACAGTATCGGATATTTTACAATTTTCTAGGGAATTGATCATATATAAATGTATATGTGCTGAATGCTTCGAAATATGCTTCATTTAACATAAATATTATATTTTTATATGAATAAAAAATATCATAAAATTGCGGCAAGTTCTATATAATCTTGGAATTGTTATTTCTTTGTCCCTTCATTTCCGTATATCGTAAAACTCTGGCGGAGCATAACGAACTTGCACTTGCTATTAGGACGGTAGATGGTGCGCTAAAATTACTTTTTCGCAGAGTTTCACAAGACAAGACGCGTTGTGCTTGGCCTTCTTGTCTTCAGACAAGTACTTAAACTTTTCAGTTGGCATCAATTACTTGTAAACTATCAGGGAATCTTCGTTGAGACCACGACCCTCCTCAACTCATTTTAGCACGAAACGCTACTGGCTATAATGCGTTTTAATGATTTTTTAGGGAAAATATGTATATAGTAGGTATGTCTCAAAATATATTTATATTTTTCATTTAAATAGTAATAAATACATACCGGATTTTTGAATTTCATCAGAATGAAAGAAATTTAAGGTATGACCTGAAAATTCATTAAATTATCTGGAATTTTATTTAGAAAGAACAAATCATGAAATGAACCGGAATAATTTAATCATCGATACGATTTTATTTTCTCAATTATATACTAAAAAGTTAGAAAGTAGATCGAGTTTAGAAATGAATTAAACAGAAATTAAACAAGTAGTCGAAAATTAAAATTACTGAGTTTGGAAGAAATTGAATACATAATTACATATTGTGACGTCCGAGATAAATAAGACGCATTTACCTTACTAATATTTATTGTTTGTTTCCTCGTTTTCTATCCGGTAAAATCAGGGAAAGTTAATAGAATTATCTTTACTAGAGTCGGGGATGAGGATAACTGAAAGGAGTGTACTTTTATAATCTAAACATTTATTCATGAACAATTACAGAAGAGGGTAGTTTACAATGTTTTTAATCAAGAGGAGAAGAGCCTTGTCAGTAATATTTGTGAGCAGCTTGAAAAGAATGATTATAAGGGTTAATGTTACTACTAAGGGGGGGGGATAAATTTATTAAATAGGGAAGTCCCTATTTAATAAATCTATAAACTCCCCTCCCTTAGTAATAACATTAACCCTTATAAGATCTAAGATCTTAGGTGTCGTTCCTTTAGGTAGCTTAGGGCAATAGGATGACCCTTGGTTCTGGAGAACATCTGCGTTGGTGGATGGTAGCGGTTGAGTTGGTAGTGGTCTCTGGACCCTGCTGGATAGTCGTCAAGATAGACTCTCGTACTGGACAATTTCTTGGGACACTTAGGTAAGGGACACTTGGATTTAGGGGTCAGTGGATTTAGTCACTTGTATTAAGGACACTGGATTTAGTTACTTGATCTAGAGAGCACTGGATTTAGTTACTTGGATTTAGGGACACTGGGATTAATTTAAGAATAAGGGGGCCTCGGGAGCTTGTATCGGAAGATACGGAATGTTTGACGGAATGTTTATAATGTTTAATCCTATTGATTAAGGACGTAGGACCGGAGTCACGTCGTGCTTACGAGGTCGAAGATTAAGAGGTTGTAGCTCGGTGAGGACGACTTGGAGGTCACGACGAAGACACGTTGAAGATCACGACGAGTACTGACTGAATGACGACTGGTTGATAATCACACGACGAAGACTGACTGAACCCGCGGATACCTTCCTTCTTATAGGAATTTTTTGAGGGGGCGAAGGTCGTAAAAGGGTTTGACACCTTAGGGTCCATGGTGACGCATTTAGTTTTTAGCGTCGGATGATCAATGACGAAGAACACGTGTAATCGCTTGTTAGGTGAAAAACAGATCGATACTTCTTTTACTAACAAAAGTTCTGAGATAAGTTTGGAGACAACCTAAGAGGTTTATAGATTATGACTTCAATTTGTTTGATTACATTCGGGGTGAACTGATGGTTCATCCTTTGAGTTCTTTGATCCGCTGAACAAGGTATCGGATCAATAGTCGGATGGTCGGATTCTTATTTTTTAGGAATGAATATAATGTTAATAATTTATTATAATAAGTGACATGACGTCACAATGTATTGAAAGATGATCAATTAAACCCTTTTGGCCGAGGGTCGATTCAACGGAGAGTCAGTTCGATCATTACAGAGGGTTGATGATTTCATCATTCCGGAGTGTTGATTCGATCACCTCAGATGGTCCCAATTAAAGTGAAAAGAATTCGATCAATTTGACCATCCCATGCAGAGGATCGACTTGATTATCTTATTACATATAATAGTCAGTCTTATCCTCTACAGATAGTCAAACTAAACTTAAAGCGAGAGTCGAACTATGTATGTCGGAAAAATTATAATAAGGGCCGATCTGACCTTACTATAAGTTCAGACTGACTCTCTAAATTTTTACTCTCCAACCAATTTTTACCCTCCAGTTTTCTTCGTGTATATGTATAGCAATCTTGTTTAAATATAACATAGGGCGGCCACATGTCAGGAAAGTTAGGGAAACGTCTCAGGGAAAAAAAATTTGTCAGAGAAATGCGAGTAACTGTCAGGGAAAATAGAAATTGATCTATTAATAATAATAATAAGAATACATTATAGTTTATTTAAATGATTTTAGAAGATTTCCAAGGATTTCGAGGATCATAAAGAATTTTCAGATATTCCTTGAGATTTTATAGGATTCAAGGAATTTTAAGGGATTATAAGAGACCTTTATGATATTTAAAAAATTTCGTGGAATTTTAAATGATTTCATGAAATTTTTAGAGATTTTTAAGAGAGTTTAAAGAATTCAAAGAATTTTAAGATATTGCATAATTCCTTGTAGAGAATTATTTAAGAGAATTTTGACATATTTAAAGTGACTTTAAGAGATTTTAATGTTCCTCATGGAATTTTAAAGAATTTCCTGGATTTCTATAAGATTTTAAGGAACTTAAAATATTCTCGTAGAATTTTAGAAAATTTCAGAAAATTTTAACGGCACGTGATAATAATCATATCCACTTAAGGAATTTCAAGTTTTCCAAAAATTTTAAGAGATTTTTACGTATTTTAACACGGAGAAAAATGGAATTCAACGGTCCTGTAGCATTTGCACAAATTCTTGAAGCAGGACTTTTGTCATAGGACAGAGTCCAGGAGTATGGCAATCATTCCTAAACAGTTTAGTAATGGTTACCGTATTCCTGGACTCTCTCGGGAGTTTGTGTAACTGTTGCAAGGCCGCCGAACCCCATTTCTCTCCGTGAAGGAACTTTATTATTCTTTACGGAATTATGTAGAGAATTTCAAATGATATTTTAGATTTTTAAAAGATTTACACATATTTTAAGGGAATTTAATGTTCTTCGTGGACTTTAAAACGATTTCAAAGGATTTGAAAAATATTTGGAGAAATTTTAAAGGTTTTTCAACTTTTTTTTTAAAATGATTTTAAGGGATTTTAAATTTCCTCGTGGAATTAAAAAAAATTAAAGACATTTTTTATTTTTAAAAGATTTTTTTGAATTTTAAGAAAAACTAAAGGATTCCATGAAATTTTACGGGATTTTAAAGATGGTCGTGGAATGCTAAGGAATTTTAAGATGTTTTTTTTTGGAATTGCAAGTAATTTCAAGGAATTTTAAGAGATTTCGAAGGTTGTCGTAAAATTGTTAAGGCTATCAAGAGGTTTCTGTTAATTTTAGAGATTTTCACAAATTTAAAGTGATTTTAAAGTATTTTGTGGAATTTTAAAGGATTTTAAGAGATTTTTATATTTTTAAAAGATTTCGTAGAATCTTAGGTGATTTAAAAATATTTTATGGAGTTTCAAAAGATTTGATGTGATGTGTGAAATTTTTGAAAAATTTCAATAATAGCACTATTATTGAAAATTTATTCGCGTTTTAAATAATTTGTTATCAGGAAAATTTGTCTGAAATTTAGGGAAAAGTGAGGGAAATTGAAAAATTGATTCTTGTGTGGCCACCTTATATAATTTGTATATTATTATTTGACATTTTTGAACGCAATATTTTTCGCGCAGTGATCTGTGTATATTTAAATATGTATGTTGGTTATTTGTTATTTGAAACAAAATAATATTGCGGACCTAGAAAATGTGTGGATAAGATCAACTCTTCAAGTGCGGTTAATACTAGGTATTATTTGGTCTTCGAGGCTAGCAAAGCCGTCCCTCGGGTTTATTCCGCCTCGTTTATCCCTTCAAATTGGTTGCCCTCCATCATCTGAACCCCGTGAAAAACCTCAGGTGTTGACTAAAACTGGATGGTTAGGTTCAGCTAATCCCAAGAAGAGGTTGCTTGCGTTTCAAGCGATTCGAGAGATGTTGAGATTGTTTACCTTTATCGTTATCTAGTGAAGGAAAAGAAAAATCTATACGCACGATAAAGACTCAAGTAGAAAATAACTTACATCACAGACAAAAAGAATCCTAGAAATGCATTTTTACCTTTCGTTAAACGTCATTTCTCGGAGTTAGATTAAGCGATTATACATACAGTACGTATTTTTACTTTTAAGAAAATTAAAGTATGCCAAATTCCTATGTAGGTCCCTATATAGGATCCTTTAAACTAAGGATAATCTATATGTAGGATCCTATGTAGGATCCTATTTATAATCGTATAGGAAACTATATGTTTTCTTAGTAGGAAATGAAACACGATCCTAAGTAGATGGCCTTACGTGAAAAACTACATAAATTCCCATGAATGATCCTATTTAAGGGGGTAGTCTCATTTAGAAGGCCTAAAATAAGCTTTTTTTCTGGAATTGTTTTAAGACAGAAAGAAATAAGTATGTCTGGCGAACTTTTTATAATGTTTTAATGCATATTTGAATACTCTAAAAAAATTTTTGAGAGAAAAATATTTAAACGCAGCTGATTTGTATGCACATTTGTGCAACACCTTGTAATTGTTCGGCGTGCAAGATGGAGCTCGTGATTTTCGTCAGAAACGAAAAACGCAAAGAAAATTTCACACAGAAGAAAAATATACGAAAATTAAAATTTTCTTTGGGTTTTTTGTTTCAGATGAAAATTACGAGCTCCATCTTGTACGTCGAATAATTACAAGGTGTTGCACAAATGTGCATACAAATCAGCTGCGTTTATAGTTATTTACTTGAAAAGTGTGGAAAGTATGCAATTCCCGTTGAGCGTGAAGTTGGCGTGACGAGCCGCAGGCGAGTGATGCCATCACACGAATCGGGGATTGTCTGCTTCTCACATGTCAAGTACAATACTTTTCACAGCAAGTCTAAGGCAAGTTCGATTTTCGGAATATGCTCCGATATTTGACAGGTCAGTCGTACTACCTGTTACCAGTCAAAAAATGCTGAAGGAGCAGGGTTGTCAACGAAATATGCCTTACATTGTTCCTTTGGCTACTTTACAAACTCTAGAGATGTAAAGTGAGAAGCTCAGAAATCAGCAACTTTTCAGAGTCTACAGAGGCACGGAAAATCGAACTTTCCGTAGACGTGCTGTGAAAAATATTTTTCCCTCGAAAATTTTTTTTAGAGTGTTCAAATATGCATTAAAACATTATAAAAAGTTTCCTAGGCTTGCTTATTTTTTTCTGTCCTAAAAAAATCCAGAAAAGAACGCTTATTTTAGGGCTTCTAAGTGAGACTACCCCCTTAAGGGCATGCTCTGCGCTTGGTTGTGAAAAATTTTTTTTGCCTCTCATCATGTCCAAACGGAATCATATATGGCTCTCAAAATTTAGAATATAGGAAATGAGACATTAAATTACGTTTGTATATTTAGTTGGAGCCATAATTTTGAAAAAAGTCAGATCCCTACTTTACCGACTTGAATTTTTTTCAAAATTTTGACTACAACTAAATATACAAACGCAATTTAATGTCTCATTTCCTGTATTCCAAATTTTGAGAGCGATATATGATTCCGTTTGGACATGGTGAACGCCAAAAAAAATTTTTCACAACCAAGCGCAGAGCATGCCCTTAAAAGCCTATACAGGAATCTATATTATATAATACTTTCCTATGATTTGTTCCTACAACAAATACTATCTTACTTACTTATGACTTACATCTCCATAGAATCCTATGCAATGGCCTATGAGTTGCCCTACATTAATAATAATAATAATAATAATAATAATAATAATAATAATAATAATAACAACACATTGTACTTAGAATTTTCTTTTAAAACTTGTGATATTTTGCAAAGTATCTTTTTTCAAGGAAAACATGTAGTTTCCTATATGATTATACATAGGTGTACCTTTAAAGAATCCCGTATAGGATCTTACATAGATTCCTTTGAAGGATCCTATATATATAGGGGATCTACATAGGAATTTGCAGTCTGCACAATACGTGGATACTTATGCAGGGCATGTAATATATTACCATAAAGAGCAATTTGTTTTCACCAACTTTACATTTGCCCTTTAAAAACATGTAAAAAAATGCGACAACTTTTTCGCTTACTTGGTTATGACGAAAAATTGGAAAATAATTACTTATCTAAGACTTAGGTTTTAGGTTTAGTCAAAGCTTTTGGATAAAGGACATAAAGTGCCGTCTTCTAAAACTGTTTGAAATGTCGAGGAATATCTCGACATTTGACGGTTCGTTTGGCTACTTTGGCTTTGTCCCAGTAAAATGACCGGGTCATTAAGAACTGCTCCTTGAAAAACGCTTAATGGATTGGATTAAATCTCTCTTTAGCTCAATCTTATTCTGGTTAAAATATTAACACAACGTAAAAATTATATACCATAAAGTAGGGTAAAGGAACCAATTACTGAGGGCGCCAGTAATTGTCGATGATCGCCAGATATTTTTTATGATAACCAGTAAATTACAAGAAAAAATTTAATTAAATTAAATATTATAATAATTGTCTGAAATTCGCCATTAGCGAAATATTTTAGATTGACTGGATCAGAAATTGTAAAGCACATATTTGGTTACATTTTGATTCATTTTTTGTATTCAAATGTCCCTGTACTGATTAAGATGAATCAGCAGTCTTTTATGTACTGATATATGTACTGAATATATATATATATATATATAGTATATATGTACTGAATATATTCGAATATCGCGATGATTAGTTTAGGGTGGTTATGTCGAAATCACCTGGTTAGGTTTGTGATGCCATGAAATGCACTCGAAAAATGGTTTTAAGCCCCCTCAAAAGATTGGAAAATGCACTTCGAGAAATTGTATTTTCGGGTCATTTATTTCTCGTTTTTCACAATTTTTGTCTCAGGTTCTAAATATCTGAAAAAAAATACATACAGAAATGGAAGTTCGATAAATATTTTGTCCAACCAAATTAGTTTCAAAGTTGTAGGAGTTTTCATTTATAAAAAAAAGGTAACAGAAGTTTGAGCCCGTGTGGAAAAGGTGGTTGGGGCCTAAATGGGCCACAGTTGATTTTCCCAACTCCCAATTAGGTTCCCCGATCATACCCCAACAAATACCCGACTACTAATTGGGTTCTAGTCGGAGTTGTAACGCTGAGTAGTGCTTATGCCCAAAATGAATTTTCAATAAGATAAATTATTAAACTTTCATCATAATTGGTCACGAGACAAATTAAAAATCATACCTAAAATACTATTTTACTAATATAACTATTATATTTCAAGATTTTTTTACAAATAGGGTTGCCCAGTTGGGAAATTGGGAAGATTTCCACTTCCTCGACAATTGATTCCTTTACTCTATTCAACTCTTTCAATCGGAATTAGTAAGAATTTAACTCAATTGATTAATATTGAAGTTAATATTGTCTTAAAAACAAAGAAACATAGATAACCCGCATTATTTTTTGTTTAATGGCAGTCACCCGCGCTGTATACCAAATAATTAAACAGTAATTAAATAATTAAAACCGATTATTACTTAACTTTATAGCCTGTTATGTCTACAAAGTGAAAAATACTAAACTGAAGATAAGTCCTGTGAAATCTGCAAAATATTTTCCTATTCTAAAAAGGACATGCATTTCGGCTAACTTCATGCGTAACGCCTGGTTACGCATGAAGTGAGCAGTAAGCCTAATGACGTAAAATATGACGTAAAATATTTCAAATACGAAACACGCGTGCTCAAGCGCGCGATCGTTCTCGTATTGGAAAAAATGATAAAACTGATTTAATATTTAGTACCTATAATATATGTATAGCAATCTCTCTTCTTCCTAGCTTAAAGGCATATATCATTTTGAGCTTGCAAACAGCTCTTTTCTTGCTTATCAATCATCTTTGTTTGACTCCAATGAGTTGGGTCATTATAGAATATAGGTTCATTATAGAATCGGAATGAGTTCGAATTTCCCCCCATTTAAGTGTGCATATATTTTGAAAAGCCCTTTCTGTAAGTAAACGAAACTAATTATTATGAATAGGAAAAGATTTGAAACAATGTGCTGAAAAAATTTATACTTTTGTCAAAATGACCCTGTCATTTGGAGAATCATCACTCGTATAAACGAGAGGGATTAAAAATTCAGCGATTCTCCCACGAGTTGCCGGAGTGATTGGCAAACAATTAAAAAATGTGGTTTACGAGTAGTAGAATCAAATGCGTAGGTATATATCGTGCAGACATCTTAACATTAATGACCCACACTCAATGGTCCCTACAATAAGGACAATGCCACTGCCGTCTTCCGTCGTAGTTTGGAACAAAGCACCGAGGTTCATTCCTAAAGAATCAGAAGCAAATGCAACCAGGCAGCTTCCACTGACGTTCAAGAGTTGTGACGAAATGCGCAACAACAATAACGACGACGCCAATGACGAAGAGGACAACAAAGACAACGACGATGAAGACGAAGACGATGAAAACGACGACCACGACGACGACGACGACGACGACAACGACAACGATCAGCTACCACATTATAGCAGAGGCAGTCACTTAACGCGTGCTCTATGCACCGATTAATCAGTGTATAGAGCAATAGTCCTGTAATACGCTGCAGTAATGCTGCGCCCATTATATTGTTTTGAATTAGGTGAGCCATTGCCAGCTGGCAGCGTTTTAATACCAGGGTTTTACATTTCATGTGTTCGCTGAATCCAGCCATGCCTCCTCTTTAACTTTGTTCCCACCTCTTTCCCCCTTATTCTCTCTCGTTCTCGTACGCTCGTTTTCGCTCCACTTGTCCTTTTTCCCTTTTCCACAAAACTACGCTTCAGTACGCCCTTTATTTTCAGGAACCCTGTCGAATCGAGTTCTTTTTAATTGATGAAAGATGGCGGCGGATTTTTTTAACAACTCTAGATGCTTTA
Source organism: Synergus gifuensis (assembly GCA_904066015.1). NCBI lineage: Eukaryota > Metazoa > Arthropoda > Insecta > Hymenoptera > Cynipidae > Synergus > Synergus gifuensis. The sequence goes on from CAJFCO010000144.1 coordinate 446,383, forward strand.
CAACCTGGATAAGAGTCACTGCAGTGAGTGTACTCTAGAAATATCGATTGATGAAATATTTAACTGAAAATTGACATTGCCTTATTTATTAAATGAAATAAGTGATTATTATCATTGTGAAGAATTTCCTTCATTTAGCCCTATTTAAAATAGGGTTTTGACGGAAGCATGGTTGGGATTTTTATTTTCAATAAAAATATTTTTATGTAATTAGACATTTAGGGGGCAACGATATACATATGTAGTAATAATATCTCATTACTACCAATCTTATCATGGTATTCCCAACACTCTTTAAAATAATTTAATAAAACTGAGATATTTTTGATAAAAAAACAGGGTAATGAACAGTTTTCCACGTCAAAATTAAACATTGGGTAAAAATAGGGGAATTCCCAACATTTTCTACACTAATAATTATTTATGAAAATATAAAAGATGGTTATATTTATACATTGGAAAATTAACTAATATGTGTATTGTTGACAATGAGGTTTTCATCAAAAGAATTATTAAAAACTACAGTTTATGAAGTTTATTTAAAGAGATTTGAAAAGATTACAATAGTTTTTAAATGATCTCAAAGAATTTCAAAAGATTTCGAATGGTTTCAAGAGATTTCAATAAATTTCAGCAGACTTAAAGAGATTTAACAGAATCCAAAAACATTTTTTGTTTTCAAATTACTTCAAAATCTTTAAACTTTTTTTTAATTTTCTAAAATTTCTTGAAATCTCTTGAAATACTTTCACAACTTTTGATAACTGAAATTTCTTGAAAATTAAAAAATTTTTTTTATCCTAATCTAAAAAGATGATGGTTTCGATTAGTAATGTCTTTTCCGTACTTCTGATTAATCAAATACAGGTGGTGCTTAGAATAATTCCTTGCAATCCTCTAAAATTCCTTAAAATCATTTGAAATCTTTTGAAAATCCTTTAAAATGCTTTAATATGATTGAAAATCCCTTGAGATACTTAAAATTTTTTAATTAATCTAAAATATTGAAACTCCCGTGAATTATTTTGAAATTCTTGAAAAATTCCTTTTTCTTCCAAATGCTATCCTTTTATACTGTCAAAATATTTCCTTTGATGGGGAAAGTAAAACTAATACAATGTAGGGGAGAGCAGGGCACAGAGGACCAGCAAGTCACAGAGATTCACTTCAATAAAATTGTATTTTGTGGTACCATCTCTTCGTAATGGCCGTAATTACATTGTTTAGTAACTATTTCAGTTTGTGTCAATACGAGACGCACTTTGAATCAACGCTTTTGGAAAAATATAAAAAAAAACGAAAATTCAAAGTAAGCTTGTAAAAAAATTTCAAACATATAGCTTTCTCATCTTGTTTATAAGTGCTTTAATTATTATTGAAATGTTTATTAAATGTATGTTAGTCTTCACTTAGTTTACTTTTTGCCGAAGTCTCGTTATCGAAATATTCGATGTATTAAGTGTAGGTTAGGAGGACCAGGTATATTGGTGGCACACAGGATGTACGCGCTGAAGTGGCCCGCTGTCAAATTGCGACTACGAATTTTATATCCTCACTATTCTTAAACATTTTATAAAATTACTTTATGATTTTTAATGACAAAATACGTTTACTTGCAAAAATTTATATTTTACATATGAATTACATACGCGGGGCACAGAGGACATTGCCGGTCCTCTCTGCGGGCTGGGACACAGAGGTCCAAAAATTGTTTTCCAAATTTGTCATTATATACTCGAATTGAAAATAATAATGTATACAAGCAAAACGTTTATCGAAAGTAGATAGTTTTTTCAATATGTATAGCAAATTTCAATTAACAATATAATATATGTATTCAAAAAGAATTCTAAAGATTCCAAGCATGGAATAAAATTCCGATGGATACTCAGGTAACACCGTGACCTGAAAGAGAGTTAAATTGACGCAAATCATCATAGATTCATTAGTGATATTCACGTCAGTCACAGGTGACAAATTATTTCGATTACATAGACAACATCGAGGATAGCATTCATGATTTTAATATCAGTGATGATATTCATATCATATCTAGGTATATAATAAAATAATAAAACTCTCATGGCGACTGCAGTTTATTATTACATGATCTGAAAATAGTGAAGATCATATTCAATCACAACCATTTTTTTTCTAAATTCGAGCAAAAGGACAAATTCGATATAATCCATTCCAAATTTACGAAATAGTATATTATATGCCTCTAGGGATGTGATGAGGTGTTTTTTCCAAGCACTATGCAAAACGAGCTGCAGACGAGTTCTGCAAACATCGCGCGAGACAAAAAATGTCTCACCTCTCGTGGCGCATATGTTATTATTGTTTACATCATATATTAGTAATCTGCATCATATATTAGTAATTCATTATTTTTTAAAAAATTTTGCCGTTTTTTTGATTCGGTAGTTTAAACTTTTAAAGTTTAACCCAAAATTGGGATGAAAAGTTAAAATATGGTATCACTTCTCCATAAACTATGTACCTATATTTGCCAGTTCCCTACACGGAAAAAATTTGTTTCTGAAGAATTACCGAATTAGTTCAGAGATTGAGGATATGAGAAAAATTCGGTAGATATCAAATAACTTTTCAGGAAAATAGCTCGAACCGTTCTAAGAAAATTACCGAACTCACAGTAAACACTGAAAATGGGTTTTATAAAGGTCAAAATGAAATATAACGAATAAGTTTCGAAGAAAATATAAAACAGTTCGATAATCTTCACAAGATTCTTCAGGAGAATTTCCATGTCTCTAAAAGAGTTTTTATTATTCTCCTGCCAAGAGAATTCTGAATCTTGGACTGGAAAAATTCCCGAACTCTGCCGTAAATCAGAATGCGCAGTCGTCCATCTGCGCACGTTTCATCGTCCTGAACCGGCCCGGTCAAGCTAAACAAAGATGTTGATTTTATATCCCCAGCGTGATATAGCCGCGAGGCTTAGTCGTTAGGGTTAGGAGTATACGTGTTAGGAGGGTTCGAAACCCAAGGCATTTAAGATTTTTTAAGAGCGTGCGATTATATATATATAAAATAAATTAAGTATAAATATAAACATTTGTGTGTAAATATGTAATGCAGATTAATATTTTTTTACTGTTTGAAATAGCGCGGCGTCCTTGAAATTTTCCCGAACTCCTCAGTAATTTCTATAGTCGCCCTACTAGATTCTCACCGAAGACCACTTTACATTTTCATTCGATTCCTATTCGAAAAGTTACTGTACTATCCAGGAATTCTTCCAGAATTATTTTTAATTTTCCTGAAATTTATCTGTAATTCTCTTTGAAAAAGAGAAAAAGGTCTTGAGATCTTAAAATTTCGCATGTTATTGGCCAAGAAAACTATCAGTAATTTTTTGCAAATGTCTTAAAACGAGACTACTAATTCGGGTAGGAAAGACCCTTTTATGTATTGTACGAACAAGAGGTACTTCAGGTATTATGAAAGCATTTCTGCAGAAAAGCGTCTGTGGTTGTTGCCTGTGTTTTTACTTACGATTTCATTTATGGGCGACAGTTAACTTTTGTTAACTTGTGAATTGATGTAAAACCACTTGTTTTCTCAAGTTCCTTCAGAGCTTTCAATTTTTATAATATATAAGTTCACTTTTTTTCCTTTAATAAGCGACATAAAAGACGACGATATTCTGTATCTAATGAACCCAAGATGAACAAGTTTGTCATTTATTTGCAGAGATATTGCGAAACAAATTGAAATTTCAAAATTTTATTAAATTTTGAATAACTCATGAATAATATTCAATTTTTTTTTTAAAATTTTTTTCAATAATATTCTCTAACGTTTTTTCCTCAATCCTGACAAAATCTAGAGTAAAACTATTATAATTTTTTTAATACAACACTGAAATTTAACATAAATTCTTTTTAACATAAGTCAACTATAAACTTTTGATTTTTTTCGAAATATCTCCGTACATACTGGTACATAATAAACAAAAGCACTTTTATTGGATGTGTAATATTATCGCGTTCCATGCTATTTTAGGAAGAAAGTGATGCACTACGTATTATAAAAATTGGAAATTGTTATAGAAATAAAAAAAAAATGTGTCCCGACACTATCCGATGGTAGAGTTAAGTTAAAAAATATCTGATACAGCAGTAAAATTTCTACTACTGAATGCATTAAAAAAAAACTGTCATTAATGTTAAATTTATAATAATGGTATGCAAATAATATTGTACGTATAATAAATGTGTCATGTAGTATATTGGATGACAAAACAAGAATTTATTCATTCTGGAACTTTACTATCGCTCGTTATTGTAAAAATATCATCTACGAGATTTTACGAAGTTTTCTTGTTTTTTATCGTTTCTTATTTTTGTTTTCGTTTTCCATGCGAGAAAGTTAAGGAAGTAAGTAGTACCCTTGGTACGTAGCAAGTCAATTGAGAGAACACTTCGACATGGTATTGACTCACACAGTCACAGTCATAAGTTTGGCAACGTTGCACATGTGTTATTCAAAATTCGGATGTTAAGTCCCTAGCACACACTTTTGCATAACGCATAACTCATAGCGCGTAAGGCTCTCGTCCAATCACAGGCCTCCATTTCAATCCCACTCCTTGCTCACGACTTTGTCATATGCATAGTGCGTGTGTAAGACGTCGAAAAAGTTCTTAAGGTTGAACTTTTACGGCTTATTCAGCATTTTTAGCGGGAATTTCTGTGGCTTTTCAACCTCAATCAAATTAAAATGTAGGATCACAGCGGTTACTCTCTCCAAAGTAAATATCTTTTCATGGAAAAAGACAGTCAACAAGAAAATTTTGGTGAACCCTATTTGAAAATCTATACAAACATGTGTGTGCGTTGAATCGAACTGTCTTATGGTGAGTCCACAATAGAGACTAAGCTCGTGAACGTTCGACGCGACGAACGTTCATACTTACGTTTGTTTTTACGTCACAAGCAAACGCGTTGAATACTGCTACCAACTATTTTGATAGATTTTTGACGTGCTCTGTAGAGCATGTCAACTCTGCGATAGTTGGTAGCAGTGTTCATCGCGTCTGCTTGTGACGTAAAAACGAACGTAAGTATGAACGTCCGTCGCGTCGAACGTTCACGAGCTTAATCTCTATTGTGGACTCACCATTATGCGTTATGCTTTATGATTATGCGTTACGCAAAAGTGTGTGCCTCTGGCTTTATTCGAAATTCGCGCATAAACTAGAGTATGTGGAGCGGATTCGACGTTGCCATATCTTCAGTTTGCTGACGTCAGTCATACATTTACGGTATAAATTTTTTTTCTTCTATTCTTATAGGCTCTGAATGATACTTTTCGAAGTAGATATGCATTTGGGAAAACATTCTATATATCTCAGAATTATTTCAGAATTTTTTCATTTGCCTATGTTTTTATATTCTTTAAAAAGTGTGTCTTCTCATAAGATCACAGGTTATTTTCAATCATTGATTTTTCGATTACGAAGCTCTGAAAGATTCTAAAATTTTAACCAGAGTTTCAGTGCATTCTAATACAACTGTCATCCAAATAAGTATCAAACAATTCTCATTTGTAGTTCTATTACCCTTAAAATTCTTGAACTTTGACCTGTCAAAATAATCAAAGTAATCTGTCACATTGCCAGATTACATATGCTGTTCCACATAGACAGTTGCAGATATTAATAAGAGGAAATGGATTAACGTTTTCATGGATTAAAGCAGAAAATTCTAATTATTAAAAGAGAAAGTAGAACTTATCAATTCAAAAGTAAGAAAATTAACAACGTTATTCAAAATTTGATCAATCGTGTCCGGTTCAGGCTGCAACTAGCTTTCCTCGAAACGCACATTTCCTTCAACGCACATGACGCGCGCTCGAAAATATTAAATATCTTCGGACGCACGTAATAAAGTATCACTTTTTTAAAAAATACATTACTTTCGATTGATACATAGCGCATGCAACAGTACATATTTTTTTCAATTTTCTTCGCTGAGAGGTTAAATATAGTAAATTAACTAAATAAAAATTATGTAATTACTGATCTGAAAAGCTAACATAACAAGGTAAGAAATAAAACAAAACCTGAATCGACTCGATTAGTTAAATCGGAGATAATAAATTTAAGGCACGAGAAAATTGAGCATTTTAACAAATATCGAAAGTTTGAATTAACATATTTTTCGAGAAAAAAAAAAAAAAAAATTTCTACAAAAATCCCGATACTAGCGCCAGCAAAAATAATAATGAAAAGATGCAAAAAAAAATTTTAGTCATTTAAAAATTTGAAGAAATGTTTTTTCTTAAATCCGTGCGATTTTTACATAAAAGAATGTCCCATTTACGAAAAATTAATAGAAATTCCAGTTATGGTGACTGTAAGTTTTTACATATATTTGATTTTATTTAAGCATGTATAAAACTGGCCACAAATTCCGTTAGGGTATACCTCTAATAATTTCGTTTAGTGACTGTGTGCTTCGACTGCCTATAGTCGCTTAGAGAGCTCGAATATACTTTATTATTATCGGATGTGACTAATGTGGCGTTTAACGCAACCTTACGTTAGTTATTATTATAGCCCTTGGCAACTGGACCATCCACCCTTTCGTTGTTTGAACATATCATTCACCACCTTTATGATTATACAGGGTGTTTCTCGAGTTCTCTGCCAACGAGAAACAACAAATACTAGAGCAAAAACTAAGTCGAAAACTCCCATAGTTTTAAAACTACATAGCAACAAACTTGACCAACCAGAAGTATGTACAATACTAGTTCTTACACATTCTCGCTGTTACGGCGTAACAATTTTTAGTTCTCTTGTAAATCTTAAATAGTATTTTTATAGACCTTATTTGTAAACGACTGGAAAAACCCAACCCAACGGAATCTCTAATCCTGGGCAATTTCAAGATATTTGTCGACTAAGAATCTCGAGAATCATAAATACGCATTCCGTACAATTTTGTACTTTTATGAGAATTGATTCCAGATTTATATTTTTATGGTTATACCTGTTTTTTTGTATTTACGGATGATAATCCTCTGCATCCGAAGGCTAGCAGGATTACCTGAACTACCTCGGCTGCTGATGACCTCGAGTGTGGGTCTTAAGTTTGTCATTTGTCGCCAGGTACGATTGACCCTTCGATCCCTTTTAACAATCTTCAGAGCTTTCTCATTATCCCTTCCTTCAGGAAATCGTTGTCTCCGCCCTCTAATTCTAACCAATCCTGTTTGACATTCTCCTACCTATTTTTTCCAAATTTTCCTTCTTACCATATTTCAATTATCCTGTACTTCGTCTTGTAATGTCAACTGAGTCAACTCTCACTCTGTAACAGCAGATCTATCCGTAACGATCACGCTGAAGCTCGCGCGCAGTACTACAAAAATCACTCCTTGTAAATGTCCATAGTTTAACACATTTCAATAATAAAAAAAAGATTTCACTACAAAACATGGTCCTTCGAGTAACCGGATACATTTTACATCGGTAAAAAGTGCTTTGTGATACGGTGCTTCCACTTGCAGTGACTTGAAGTGAACTTCTGTGAAATTACAGCTAGTGAATTCGAAAACTAGAAACTAAATGACTATACAATACTGTGAAGTGAGAAGCAATCAAAAGCAACCCAGTGTCAGGACATAGGAATCGATTCACTGCGCGTTCGGAGTGAAATATTTACAGAGACTTTCTACAAATATTCAAGGATGTTCAGATCCTTTCAATCATTCTACAAGATTTTCCACAAATATTCAAGGATTTTCAGATCCTTTCAAATATTCAACAAGACTTTTTACGATTATTCAAAGATTCTCATATCTTTCGAAAAAGTAAACAAAGACTTTTAAAACTTATTCAAGGATTTTCACATCCTTTCGAACATTCGATTTTTCAAATCCATCTTTTCGAGAGAACTACGTGGACTTCAGGATCAACAGGCAAAACCACCACCATCAGCCGAGCAGTACAAACTTTCAACAATCAAAGGTCATCACTTCCACCGAAATTCATGCCTGCAGTACGCACTCTTCTCGAGGTCAAGTAAGTCAGAGAACAACCAATTTCTATCATCAAATTTCCATCCTTAACCATTTCGATCTCAGCGCAATAAACGTTTAACTTGTTTCTTGTCATTTCAAATGTCTTTGGAGGATTCAAGAACTCCCGATCTTTCGGAATCGGTAGTATTAAAAAAACGTCGCGGCGATATTAAGCGTCAATTAACTGCTTCTGAAAAATTAATAAATTCCATCAACAGTAGCACCGACTTTGCAACACTTAATCTTGAAGATCGCCTCGAAAGGCACATTAAACTTTGGGATAAATTTGATCAAATTCAAAGCGCGTTAGATATTAATATAGAAGACGAAGCAGGCGCGGAAACAGAAGTGGAAAGAACAGAGTTTGAAAACCGTTATCATGCGATAACCGGTAATTTCAAAAAATATATAAAACATCCATACTTTATTTCAAAAGAACCAGTACGGTCGGGATCTGGTTCACAGTTTTCTCTTTCACCATCAGGAGATTCAACTTCAAATAACAATATTATTTCCACTGTTAATTCACCTCTTAATATTAATGAGGCAAGCATCGAAGAAATCGGTCAAAATAACCACGAAAGTCGGAGTCCAACACATCCAAATCAAGGTCGCGATCAGAGTGCATTTTCTTCAAGTTTTGAACTTCCAAAACTCAAAACACCTATCTTTCATGGTAGCTTTGACACATGGTTAAGCTTTTATGATTCGTTCAAATCCATGTGTCACGACAATCCAAGAATTTCGGACATTCAAAAATTCCACTATTTAAAAGCATGTGTCAAAGACGAGGCCGAAGCAGTTATAGCTTCGCTCGAAACCACAAGCAGCAATTATCAGGTTGCTTGGGATCTTTTGAAAACGCGATTTGATAATCGAAAATACATTGTAGAGAGTCACGTTAAGGCTTTATTCGAAATCCCGTGTCTTTCTAAGGATTTCACTATCCGTGCTTTATTGGATAATCTCCAAAAACGAATTCGAGCACTCAAGGCTCTCGAACAACCCATCGAGCAATGGGATACCCTATTAATTTTTATAGTGAAGGAAAAATTCAACAATTATACGCGCGATAAGTGGGAAGAGACTGTGGGCAGCACAAGACTCCCTACTCTTTCTGATATGATAACATTTCTCGAGCGCCGCGCTCTGATTGAGAATACGCAGTCAGGTAGCAAAAACAATTTGCCAATTGTGAATAAAAGTCAAACACAGAAAAGTAATTCTCACTTGCGTTTTCACCCGCGATCTTCTCAAGCCTGTATGGCTACTTCAATCGATTCCAAGGTTGAAAAATCACAAATTTCTTGCGTCTTGTGCTCAGCGCAACATCCACTCCACTCATGTGCACAGTTTTTAAATATGTCCCTTCAAGAACGCTACGAAGTCGTAGCAAAGACATCATTGTGTCACAATTGTTTTTTGGGGAATCATAAAACCCGCGAATGTGTACGCAGTTCCTGTCGAAAATGTCAAAGACGACATAACACATTACTACATTTTCCTCACGAGAAACCAACCGAGACCGAAACTGCGCATTCGAAGGTCACAACTACTTTATTAAGTTATCAAGGTCAAGGTTCATCCCAGGTAATTCTTGGAACAGCTATTATCGATATTTTAGATAGCCAGGGTCATTATCGCCCGTGTCGTGCTTTGCTAGATTCTTGTTCACAGTGTTGTTCTATCACTAACAATTTTGCCACTTCGCTAGGATTGCATAAAAAGACCATTGATGCAAGTCTAAAGGGTGCCCAGAATCTGCTGTCGCCAATAAAATATTCCACTTCTGCTAAAATTAAATCACGCTATGATCCTAATTTTAATTTAAACTTGGATTTCTTAGTTTTCAAGGAAATCTCTGATTCAATGCCCATCATGTCAATTAACAGGCATGCTATTAAGGTCCCTAACGAGATTTTCCTAGCAGATCCTGATTTTTATAAATCATCAGAAGTTGATGTTTTAATAGGCGCTGAATATTTTTTCGATTTGCTTCTATTGGGAAAGATCAGAGTACCTAATCAAACTGCGATTTTCCAAGAAACCGTTTTCGGTTGGATATTTTCGGGACGATACAACACTCCACAGGTCCCAAAACAACAATGTCAGTCTCAAAATAAAATAACGTGTAACTTAATTAAATTCAACGAATTACCCATTTTATGGGAATTGAGAGAAGAAGGTTCTGCAAAACTGCGTTCAGCAGAAGAGCAAGCAGTCGAAGCTCACTATATCGAAACGACAAAACAATTAGATTCCGGTCGATACGTAGTTCAATTGCCGTTCAACGAAAAATTGTATTCCCTTGAAGATTCGCGGAACACTGCGTTTCAGCGCCTTTACGCGTTGGAAAGAAGGTTTGAGAAGAATCTTGACCTCAAAAGGCAATACGTTGATTGCATACAAACATACTTGGATGAAGGGCACATGTCTCTTCTCAATGACCAAGAAGCAGCTAAGCCAGGCTATTTTCTTCCGCACCATGCAGTAATTAAAAAAGATAGCCTCACGACAAAAACGCCAGTCGTCTTTGATGGCTCTGCGAAAACTTCGACCGGAGTGTCTTTGAATGACACTTTTATGATCGGTCCAACCATTCAAGACGATCTATTTTCAATCGTCACGCGTTTTCGATCCCATCCGATTGTACTTACCGCCGATATTGAACAAATGTATAGACAAGTTCGTGTTTCAGAAAATGATAAATTTTATCAAAAAATTTTGTGGCGAACCAATCAAAATGAACCGATAAGGATTTATGCCTTAAATACTGTCACATTCGGCACAGCATGTGCACCATTCTTAGCTATTCGCACCCTGCACAAATTAGCAGACGATCAAAAGGACATTTTTCCAGAGGCCGCAAAAATTCTAAAACGCGACTCTTACGTCGATGATGTTCAGACAGGCGCAAGGACAATTCAAGAAGCTCGTCAACTGCGAGACGAGTTAATTAAGCTCCTACAAAGAGGGGGGTTTAATCTTCGTAAATGGGCATCAAATAAGCCTGAGTTGTCTCAAGATTTCAAATCAAAAAATCCCAATGAGTACATGTCGCTCGATCCCACAGATATTGTAAAGGCCTTAGGCATTCGTTGGAACCCGAAGACGGATTTTTTGTCTTATAGTGTTAATTTACCAAATTCAGATGATCGCGCTACGAAGCGATCCATTTTGTCTCAAGCTTCAAAACTTTTTGACCCACTCGGTTTATTGGGTCCAGTCATTATTATAGGAAAATTATTAATTCAACAGCTCTGGAAGCATCAGTTAGGGTGGGACGACCAAATTCCACCTGAGATTCATGAAATTTGGTTGAAATACAAAAGGCAATTGCCTCTTATTAATAATATTCAATATAAGCGATGTTTAATTCTCGAATCTTCAATGGAGTTTCAATTGCACGGTTTTTGTGATGCGAGCGAAAGAGCTTATGGTGCTTGTTTCTATCTTCGTTCTACAGATGATCAAGGCAACCATCATTGTGAGCTCATATGCTCTAAGTCTCGTGTCGCCCCTATCAAAGTTACTTCCCTACCGAAGCTAGAATTATGCGCAGCGGTTCTACTCGTGCAGTTGTACAACTCCATTACACGATCACTTCAAATGAATTTTTCTAAGACGTTTTTTTGGTCTGATTCAACCATAGCCTTGAATTGGATAAACACTCAGCCTCACACCCTTCTAACTTTCGTAACTAACCGAGTTTCGGAAATCCAAACCACTACTCGGCCTACAGATTGGCGACATGTTCCAACACAAGATAACCCTGCTGATTGCATCTCACGAGGTCAAAGTCCTCGAGATTTTTTAAACAATTTTCTTTGGACGCATGGTCCACAGTGGTTGAGTTGTCATGAAGACAATTGGCCCCAATTAGACTATACAATTTCAGACATCCCAGAAAAACGTTCGATTAAGACAATCGCAATATTAACAATCACTCAGGCAGGAACCAATATCCTCACAAAATATAGCAAATTTTCAAAATTGCAACGAGTCCTCGCCTATTGCTTACGATTTATCAACAACGTAAAAACATTAGATGCGAATTCCAGACGTACAGGTCCTCTTTCACCCCAAGAGTTGACTTGGGCGTTGAATGAGATTTTAAAATTGACTCAATCTGAAACCTTTTCCAGAGAAATTCATGCGTTGTCCAAGGGTCAAAATGTAGATAAAAAAAGTTGTCTTCTTCGTCTAAATCCATTTTTGGATGACGGGTTAATCAAGGTTGGAGGTAGATTGAATCATGCCGCGATTCCTGAATCTCAGAAACATCCTATTATTCTGCCAAAAAATCATCATATTACCAATCTGATGATTCGAGACGAACATTTGAAGCAGCTACATGCTGGCACCAATGCCACGTTATACGGAATACGCGAAAATTACTGGCCCATAGACGGAAGAAATCTGACTCGACATGTTATTCGGCAATGCGTGACGTGTTTTCGAGCAAAGCCCCGTGAAGTCAATTATTTAATGGGAAATTTACCACCATCTCGACTCTCATTTACACGACCTTTTCTTGAGGTAGGCGTCCACTTTTGTGGTCCGTTTTTTACAAAAGAGCATAGACATCGTAATCGCACAAAAATAAAAACGTATGTTTCGGTTTTCGTTTGTTTTGCTACCAAGGCAGTTCATTTAGAACTTGCTGCTGATTTGTCGACACAAGCGTTCCTCGCCTGCTTAAAACGCTTCTTTGCTCGTCGTGGAGTAGCTCAAACAATGCATTCGGACAATGCAACAAATTTTGTCGGAACAAACAATGAATTGAAGAAACTTTTCAAAGAATTAACGTCGATATTAAAGGATAACACAGTTCAACAGTTTTTAACCACAAAAAAGGTTACTTGGCGCTTCATACCGCCCCGAGCTCCACATTTCGGTGGACTTTGAGAGGCGGCCGTAAAGTCATTCAAACACCATTTTGTTAGAATAGCCGGAAACAATCTGCTTACGTATGAGCAGTTAAACACATACGTTGTTCAGATCGAGGGAATCCTCAATTCCCGTCCACTTACTCCATTATCATCCGATCCTAACGACATTCGTCCATTAACTCCTGCTCATTTTTTAATTGGAAGTCCCTTGACTGACTTACCGCAAGAAGATTTGCGTTTCGTTCCAGAAAACCGCCTAAGCTGTTGGGAACTGGCACAACAGAAAAGGCAACATTTCTGGGAACGATGGCATAAAGAATATCTGAACGAGATGATCACTCGCAGCAAGTGGCAGTCGGCCACTCACCAGGACAAAATTAATCTCGGAACCCTTGTAGTTGTAAGGGAAGACAACTTACCTCCAATGAAGTGGAGCACTGCTCGCATTGTTGAGATTCATCCCGGACGGGATGGAATTATTCTAGAAGTAACGATTAAGGGTACATCTGGTACCACTAGACGAGCTTTAAAAACCTTGTATCCTCTACCTATCGATTCAATGTAAATAAACTATAAGAATGAATTCATGTAATTCACAAATCAATAATGTATCGACGAAGTGTAAGGAATCCTAGTTCTTAATTAAGTATAAAATTTAGATCATAATTTTTGTCAATAAACTGTACTTGAATTATTTTAAACGTAGACCGTTCAAGGGGGCCGGCATGTTACGGCGTAACAATTTTTAGTTCTCTTGTAAATCTTAAATAGTATTTTTATAGACCTTATTTGTAAACGACTGGAAAAACCCAACCCAACGGAATCTCTAATCCTGGGCAATTTCAAGATATTTGTCGACTAAGAATCTCGAGAATCATAAATACGCATTCCGTACAATTTTGTACTTTTATGAGAATTGATTCCAGATTTATATTTTTATGGTTATACCTGTTTTTTGTATTTACGGATGATAATCCTCTGCATCCGAAGGCTAGCAGGATTACCTGAACTACCTCGGCTGCTGATGACCTCGAGTGTGGGTCTTAAGTTTGTCATTTGTCGCCAGGTACGATTGACCCTTCGATCCCTTTTAACAATCTTCAGAGCTTTCTCATTATCCCTTCCTTCAGGAAATCGTTGTCTCCGCCCTCTAATTCTAACCAATCCTGTTTGACATTCTCCTACCTATTTTTTCCAAATTTTCCTTCTTACCATATTTCAATTATCCTGTACTTCGTCTTGTAATGTCAACTGAGTCAACTCTCACTCTGTAACAGCAGATCTATCCGTAACGATCACGCTGAAGCTCGCGCGCAGTACTACAAAAATCACTCCTTGTAAATGTCCATAGTTTAACACATTTCAATAATAAAAAAAAGATTTCACTACAAAACA
>CAJFCO010000144.1:469322-495044 GCA_904066015.1 Synergus gifuensis
CGATTGACATATAAGATTAATGCATTTCATTGAAAAATAAGAAAGTTGTGTTTTATTGTAATTTTCGAAAATGAATTTTTCGAATATAACTTATCAAGTAATCAAAATTTAATGTTGATGTAAAGAATAATTAATGCTTCCTCTATGAGGAAGCAAATCATATTTGCTTACAGGAAGCAAAGTGATCACTGAATGAGCACAAAAGTTGATACAACTTCACAGCTAGTTTAAAAAGTGGGGATTCTATCTTGAAGTAGCTCTACGGTAACTTCCATACTTCTTTTCTTTTGGACGTACACGTACGTATTAACTCATGAAGCGTGCCAAAGCAGTGTCTCCAGATCGTGGGATTTTTCGGCCCCCACTCTGCGACCCACGAGCTCATGCTTTCTCTCTCTAGCAACAGTCACGAACCTATTGATAGAGAAAGATAGCATGAGCTCATGGGTCGTAGAGTGGGGGCCGAAAAATCCGACGATCTGGAGACACTGTGCCAAAGTGAATGTTTTTTGGATGTAAACCTTGACATCGCGCGCGGTCTGTAACTTTAACATACCTTTAGGGTTTTGTGGGCATTTCGGTTATACCGGTCTCGACATCGAATGAGAATTCCTTTTATAGTATATTCACTGAGCATCACTGCGCGTAAGTAAAGAATAACTTTTTAAACTTTTTCTATTGGTCGAATCTTATTGCGTTTGAATCTTTTAGGCTTTTATGTTCATTGGATGACCTTCTGCTTTCTTGATCTCTTGAACTCTTGAACTCTACTTACTCCTCGAGTGAATAGCTGAGTACACTGTTAAAAAAAACTTCAATTTCTTTAGTTGAAGTTTTATTCAATTACCGTAGCTGAATGAATTTTAAATAAAATATAGTTGATTTTTCAACCAAATAGTTGAATATTAAATCAAAAGTAGTTGAATTTTCAACAAAATAGTCGAATTTTCAACCAAATAGTTGAACTTTCAATCACAGTAAATGAAAAATGGTTGAATTTTCAATATATTTCTAACAGTGTACACATATACATATAAAGCCGGATGATGTGTGATTTGTACAATATTGGTATTGCGGCACCTACTGAGTTATTATACCTACTCTGCGTTTTATGAACCTATGTATATGTATATTCAGTTAACTTACATATGAAGGTACATTAAATATAATGCATATGTACTATTTCAATTTTAAAGAGTGGAAATGTGTACTGATTCTCCTGTAAAAAAATGACAGAAATTTTCGCAAAAGGCATCGAAAACATCGATGTTTTTCATTCGATTATCGATATTTTAATACCGATTTTGTCTTATATGATGATGATAACTGAAGAGGAATATTCTCTTCTTGTTGCCATGTGCCCACGAACATATTCTGTGGCCACTCACTGGACAGCCAGTGGTCCAGGGTATCGCCTTCGTCTTCTCGAATGTTTATATAAACATTTCCTAAAGCCGCCAATCGACAGACCATGGTCCTAAGACAAAAGGATTCGGACACATGAGGTCGACATCGCTGATGTCAACTAACAACGAGATCAGTGATCAGTCGTCTGACGTCTGCAGGACACGATTGCCTCAAGACGAGATCACTTGACCGCGTATAGAATCATATTTGTAATACCTTTGTACTGAAGTCTGCGGTGTGTCAAGCCATATATTTCTATCAATTATTGTAGCCCATAAGGCATGATTGTTTTATAATAAAAAGTTACACTACATAACGATGTCTCATATATCGATATAAAGTTCCGATAGCGAGATGTTCTTCTTTGCTCCCTTTGCTAGTTTGGTCATTTAGTTTCATTTTACATTTACTAGTTGCATCAGAATAACTCGATTAAATCATCAATGATATTTCAACCAAAAAAAGTTGAATAGCACAGTATTTTTTGTCCGTTAAAAATATAGATGAAAGAGTGGTTATTACTTATGTGAAATAGTAAACTTTAGTTTTATTTTGTGACGTTGTATAGCGCCAATTTTTTAAAAATAGGAATTCTGGAATTTAAATTTCAGTAACATTGGCGCCGCATATCGCCACAAAATGAAACTAAAGTCTACTATTTCACATAACTAATAACCAGTCTCATCTATATTTTTTTAACGGCCAAAAAATATAGCGAAATTCAACTGTTTTGGCTTAAATGCGTTCATTGGTTTAATAGAGCTTTGGAACAACTAGATTATGCCAACCGTTACTCTGTTCCTCAATTTTCATCGAGAAAACATAAAAATTATCTTACTAAAAATTATTTTTATTAATTTATTTTCTTATATAAGAAAATTGTATATTTTAAATTTACTATAAATATATATTAAAATTTTTTGCACATTCGCGATAATAGTGTGCCCAAACCTTCTCTTCCTTCTTTATATGAGAATAGACATCTTTGCAAACTTTTTATGGTGAAACCTATTTAGTAGTTATCCGCATTTACAAGTTTTTAGCGATTCTTCTATACAGGTGCAGTGCATGTACGATGAGCAGGTGTCAGTAAACACGCGATTTCTGCTCCAGACGTGTCGTGTGCATCGTTATGTGCCGTCCGACGTGGCGGTTTAGTCGGCGTTATAGGAAAGCTGCTAATTAATTAGTTTGCGTGGCGTGACGTGCGGCGTGTACCACCAGCGAGGTAGTAGGCTCGGGCGGGCGCGACGTTGCCATGCTTTGCGCACGCACCAAATATTTGACGCTAACCATCGGTGAAACACGCCGTTCCCTGTGGAGTTACTAGTCGACTCGAAAACATCGACGCCTCTTGTTATTTGCATTCCCCTAGCGGCTCCACGATATCATTGTCTCCCGTACGCCACTCTCCCCTCACTTTCGCTCCTCTCCACTCCTCTTCTCACCACTCTTACTCACTCCCCCCCTCTCTCTTTCTATCTATCTCTCTCTTTGGATACACATACACACACACATGCACTCCCTTTTTCTACCAAACTCACTCTCATCCTCTCCCATCATCATCTCGCATCCTCTCCCGTGCAACCACCCCTCATTCTTTCTCTCTCTCTCTCTCTCTCCTTCTTACCCTTCGCTAATCCTAACCCTCAGTCTACTCTACTCTTATACACTATAGTCCATGCTGTCCATACTGCCTTCTTCAGCCTTCTTGCGTTCAGAGTGGTGACCGCCGCCGCCGAACGCAAAGAATCTCATCTCGCATCCGACCCAACCCGCATCGTTAACGACATAGCAGAAATTTCCATTCCACGATAATACTGCCAACTACTGTAACGCTATACTCGCAAATCCTGATATGACGGCACTATGAAATCATCAGTTGACACAAGTCAACGATACGAGAAGGCCTCTGTTTTGGCAATAACTAATTAGGGATGGACGATGCAGAAAAAGTATCGATACATACTTTAAAAACTTCGAATCCAATCCAAGTATCGGTCTGAATGAAAAAGTACACAAGTGTTTTCGTCGATGATCTAGACTTTATTAATTCCGCCTTTAACGGTTTTAAAGATCAAATCTGTAACATAAAAATTCTTAAAAACTAAATAAATTCAATAAATTTGAAAGCATTAAATTTAAGTTTTTTCATTTTACACATGAGATAAAAGTATCACTGTAAACAAATATTTGTGAAGATTTTCCACTGTGTTTTTGTATCTATGTATGAATATCTAAATTTATAAAATAGATTCCTGGAGAGTAGTGATGAATTTACAAATAATCTTGTAAAATCATCATGTACAATGTAGAATTTTTACAAGTTGTATTTAGATTTTCACAAGATTTTTTCAATTTCCCTCTTTAATTTTGGGTCCAATCCAGTTACACTCTACTCTCATGTTAGCGGTCATTCGGTTGGTCGGCCGCTAACACGGGAGAATTGGAAACAATGGAAACGTTGCAGTACTGCTGAGTTCGAGGCGTCGCTCTTCCCGTCCCACCTAACCCCTTACCAACTATATATAGTGCCGCCAATTCTACAGAACCGCTAACACGAGTGCCGTTATCATAAGAGAGGCCTGTATTACCAATTACAACCTACTTTGAAAGAGGTAAATTTTACAAATTCCTGTAAAAATTCAAGTACTATAATTTTCGTTTAATTTTTAATAACATTTATCCGAAATACAATAAAACACCCAGCACAAAAACTTTCTAGAGACAAATGTTTCAAAACCTTACAGTTTGAATATTTAGAGCGAAGATCAAAAATACATATGCATTTAAATTGACATCCTTCTTAAAGATCGTTATATGATGAAATATATTGCTGAATTTCAATGGGTAAGTAAATGCCTAGAATCATCGCTTGTTTATATATTTTAAACATCATATATATAAACACTGTTTTTAAGCAAGTTTGGTGAATGGGGTAAACCATGTTACTTTCTCCTTAACCCTTTAAGGGCCAAGCCTAGTACCCGTTGAATAAAAATTATGAAAAAATTCAGGAATAATGTATAATCATTTTTTTCTCGGTTTCTATTCAGTATACGATAACTTATAACCACCTTAACAGATACGGAATAGTCCACTTTGATCTAATTCACGTATTTATTTTGAGGTATTCTAAGTTTGTTACATGAAAATCGAAAATAGTGAATGTTGCTCAACTGCAACAGTGGCCTTCATAGGGTTAATGAAACGTTCCTTCGGAAAGTCTTCAGGGGTTTGTGTGAGTCACATTCAAAGGAACAATCTTACGTAATTTGGTTCAATTGGTTGGAGGCAAAAAAAAACGGCCACCTTATATTGGCACTCCTCCAAGTTTCCATTTAAATAATTAAATTATTATTTAATAATAATAATAATAATAATAATAATTTAAATATTTTGGTACCGTCGGCTAGTAGAAATGAGTGCATAAAGTAATTAATGGATCACGATAAAAATAAAATTAATAAAAGTATATACAAAATATCATATCTTGGATTCAAACTTGTAACCTTAAATTCTGGATACTAAAATACATAACAACAGATTTTTTATTCACATAATATCAATGAATTTAAATGAATTCTGTACAAGAAAATTATCTGAACAAAGCAATATAAAAAATATTGCTGTTCTATTATTATATTATTAATTATTAATTTAAATCCGAAGATAGGGATATGACCGAATTTGGGTTATTCTATGATACTTAGTTTTAAATGTTACTGATATATACTTCACTACTTTGTAGTTTTTCTCAGCCTTATGGAATTAATTTGAAGAGATTAAGTCAAGGCAATATGGTATTTACGAGATTGACGTGATTGAGGGCCCGGATGCAATATAAAAGGGGATATAAAATGTTTCCGTTCGAAGCGCAAATGATTCCTGCTAGGGCATAAACAATAAAAATTTTCCAAATATTTTTTTATAGGATTCAAATAAATCTTTGCATTAATTGAATATTAAGAAATTAGTGATAAAGAAATTGTTTGAAAAGATAAGAAGCTATAATATGCTTGAGAAATAAAATTTTATATCTCCTTACGTGAAACCGAATTGAAGTTAAGGAGAATCTGAAGCCAGGCTTTTCTGAAATTACATTGTTGCGTATGAAATCAACCAGCAGGTAGTTCATCTTCAGTAAATAAAAGCAAAAGCAATGTAAACTGTAAGATTAAGTATTTAAGTATTGTAAACACCACTTAATCCTAGATGGCTTCCCTGGATATTTCTACCCTCACCGGATCCTGTGGATGACAAATGTCCCTCATTTGGATTCCCTGTACCCAATATTTTCCTTTCATTGGAAAGAGATATTAATATATTCAATTTTTTTTGTTTTTTAAGGGGTCTACCCACTTTAGACGCGCAAAAATAAGACTATTTTCAAAAATTTTTTTCATAATTTTAAATTAAAGATATTGGTACATAAGATGTTACATACAAAAAATGCGTTTTAGAAATACATGAAAATCTTTTTTTTAATTCATTTTAATGAATATTGGTAAATAAAAATGATGGTTGAAAGAAGATAAAAAAAAAAGGAGGGTGTACGCTGTTGATGTTTTCTCTGGGACGGATGGTCTGAAAGAAAAAAATGAAACGGTTTTAGATTCAGCAGATAAATGGCTATAGCGCATATCATATGATTTTTGATTTTTTCAAAATTAACAAAATGGCGAACATTTTTCGAAAAGTAAGGAAAAAACACGTATTTTTTCACCTTTTTTTGCGAAAAAAAAATAGTTCAAATCAAAATTTCAAAAATCATATGATATGTGCTATAGTTATACTCATAAAGAATATGTGGTAAAATTTTGGTAAGGATCGGTTAAGTAGTTTCAGAGATTTTATCAACAAGCCGTCCAAAAACGTTGTTTCGAGAAAAACGCGTTTAAATTTTTTTTCAACGAAAAATCGTAAAAGAATCTTACCTGGCCTTAATCAGCGATGCCTGCACCGTACATTATGCCAATCAGAAACAATATGTCAATCAGCAACATTATGTCAATCAGACAAAAAAAAACATTATGTCAATCAGAAACAATACCAGCAGTAGGCAGTACCGCTCCGTACGTAAACAGCGCCTAAAAGTACACCTAGACTGCTCCGATCTTTATGAAATTTTAGTATGATATTTTCAGATATATATATACTTTCAACAAATGCAATAAAAAAAAATCGATTTTTTGAAAATTCTAAAGTGGGTAGACCCCTTAATGACGAAGAGAATGATGTACATAAAATTTCGTTTTATTGAAGTTAAGATGTTGAAAATAATGTTTAAATAAATAAAAATCGCAAAAAATCGTGAAATTGAGATAATATCTTAGATCATAAACTTAAACGTGCCAGATTTTTACATTTATAATCCAAGATGTTAAAATTTATAATCCACAATATTAGAATTTATAATCCAAGGTATTAAAATTTGTACCAACACTAAGATTTTAATTAACAGTTTAAACAATCTAAAGCAAAGAATATCACTTACCAATTCCGATAATAATAATTATTATAGAATTTTTCATATTGAACTTCACAATTGTCTTCTTATTTAATGTTTAATTTTTATGTGGTTTGTGGTAATTTGACTTTGTAGTTGGGTTATAAATTCTCATCGAGTCCCATTGTGAATTTTATTACTGATAAAGGAATAACTATTTATTTATTTACTTTTCCTCCTAAAATCGGATTCGCATGTACGAACTTATTGATAACCAATTATCCAATGGCCCAGCCGAAATATCCGAGACTCTTACAAAGCGTCCACGTGTTTGAGAAAAGAGCGAAACATCCATGTCCGCCATGATACTTAACGGGCGTTTATTATCTTCAGATGTTACGAATTAATTGCTGAAGATTATAAAAATCTAACATCTAGATATTATGTTTAGTAACATCAAATTGAATTGAAAAATATTAAATTAAACTTATTATTACATTAAATAAGTTTAATCAACATCGGTGCAAAGGTTGCACAAGATAACGTAGCGGATCCTCTGGCGGACTTCACCTGACTCTATAGGATAGTCGAACTGAATTACATATTATAGGTATGGTCTGCACCTGAAAATCAGGGATATTTGCACAGGAGAATGAAATGAATTTCGCGTGGGGCACAAATTTGGGTTAAAATATAAAATAGTGTTTCACATATTTCATTGTTATGTTCGTTCAACTAAATGCTCTCTTCTATCGCAGTTTGGTATTTACGGCTATGGCTATGGCTATACACTTTTCTCTCAGTGTGATGAAAGGAAGCTAGAAATTGTCCACTTGACAGTCGTTGGGCAGCTCTTGGAATGTGCGTTACTTAGCGAAAGAAATGTCGCCTGTATGCATGGTTACAGTACAGGAGGAGTACTGTACGAGTAGTTGTAATGGTACAGACGAAGAGGCAAACGACAGGAACGTGAGGGTTTGAGTGTCGCGCATTTAGATAATGTGTGCACCTCGTCCCTGTGTCCTTCTCTGCCTATTTCCATCTCGCTTCACTATATAGAATGACTATTTTCCGTTCGTAAAAGCTTAGAACGTGCATCCTTTTATCCTCTTGTAACTTCGTACCTTCGCACTCTCCAGTGCATAACCACTAGTGTAACGACTCACCACCAGGCGATGTGACTTGTGAGCTTTAAGAGCGAACGCCATATGAAGTATGGCACCAAGCCATTACGGGCGTAATTGCTTCGAAACGCGCAAAATACAGCTAACGGCTTGTCTTGTTCAAGTAGTTGTTACGTTAATACTCGTGCGAATAACGCAGGCGAAGAATAGTCATACCAATGGATTTTACCGCGGGGTGCTAAAAAAAAGAGTACCATTAAATACATCACAATATTAAAAAGTATCACAATTATAATTTTATGATATCTAATATTATACCTATGTTCTACAGGGCGATTATGTTCTGGATATGGTTTTGAGTAATATATTTAATTTTCACCTAATACCAGACTTTCCTCCTTAACTTGGCACGGCCTGGGTCAAAAATCTGCCAAGGCTCCGGGTTTTATAAATAATGAACAATTTAGACTAAATTTTAATAGGAGTTGGAAGCTAGCTAGTTGAAACTCAACTAACAAAGTAAAGTTTAATTTATATTAAATTAAAAGCGAAATCACGGCTAGAAATAAATCATTTGACAATTAAATAACTACGAGGTAGGTTCAATGGGCAAACCCAATAACAATTTATTCTAACCAAAATTTATTTCAAAATATATTTGGACAATTAGCGTACTTATAGATTTGATACACGTATCGATAAAATATCTTTTTATAACAATCTGTTCTCGTTCAATTTACTTGGAAACCGACACTTCGACGACAATTACAATAACTTCTACTTCCGAACGCATGGAAATTGAACAAAAGATTAACCTCTCTACTCGAGTATACTCGCTTCGCTTCTCTAAAACCGTTTGCGTTCAATTTGTCAAAGAAGCCAGTGCGCAGGTTCACATTCATCAGGTTAACAGGTTTCCAGACTCCGCACTTACCTACGCTCGAATCGTCGAACAGTTAGAGACCCGACGACGTATCGACAATTTCAAATTCAATTTAAGAATATTCACGCCTTAATGTCTACGGCGAAACTTCTTCGACTAGAAAGTTAGTCACAGTGCTACACGGAGAGAAATCATCAATTCTGAGCACTTGGGAAAATTCATGCTTCGAACACTCGGACCTTCACGTGCTGGGTACGTAAGTTTTGTGAATTCAGCACATGAGGCCTTGTTTTTATTATTTATACACGCTTGGCCCGATTCACGTTCTGAGTACTTGAGGCCCGATATTGGGTGCAGTTGTGAAAACCGGTAACCTCCGATGTTCCTGGGCTCCGTATACATATGTATTTTAACACACTGATTACGAATACGATAGTACACTCGACGTTCCCAATATTAACGAAATCCAAGCCGGAGGCGTTCCCGATATTAACCAAATTCCTTTTCTCAAATGTCAGATCAATTGCGCATGCGTATTGCACATAAAATAATATGTTTTAGCATTTTAAACTGCGCGCCAATAGAAACCAATCAGATGTCGGAGCGCATCGCATGCAGAGTGGTATCAAGTGAGATTTTAGGTCCATGCTGGTTAATCTTGAGAGCGTAATGCAGTTAATATTGGGAACGTGTTAATATTGGGAAGTCGAGTGTAAAAATTGCCGCAAATTTGATTTTCATGGTGAAATCCTAAAAAAAGAGCAAGCAATCAGATGCCGAGCGCCATGGCATGCGCAGTGGTATTATGTGCTTAGTGAGAAAGATGCTGGTGAAATTTGAGGGAGTCGAGTGTATGGTATACGGAACTCAAAGAAAATTGAAGGTTACCGAACTGACGTAAACTTAATTGCCTATTTCTAAATGATGAACCTTGCGAGCCTTATCTATTTGTTCCTGCTCCTAGATTATATTAAATGTTATTTTTAAAAATAAACATGTTGCCAGGACAATTGGCATGCCTACTGGAATTACCTGCTACTGGAATTTTCATGTTTAAAAGTAGTTTTTAAGTGGTATTGAATAGTTTTTGAAGTAATAATATACGAGAATACTGCAAGAGAAAAAAATATAAACAGATATACATACATACCTATTTCTTGCGAAGACTTGCGAGCTGTCTCGTGAGTGTTGAAACGAGGTCCCTGTTGAACACTATTATTTTGTCCTGGCGACCGATTTGTATTATGAGCGAAAGAAGCGAAGAAGGGTCCCGTTAGCAGAGGGTCAAAACTCCTCCGCCTTCTACACTACAGCCTCCTTCTTCCACTCCGTCAGTTCTTTTTCGTTATACTTTCTCATCTTTCACGAAAACGAAGGTTAGGGGCCCAAAGGCAGGTATATAACGTATATGTAACCTACCAACCTGGCACCACGCCTCGACTCAGCCTAGCCAGCCGAGAAGTTATTTATTATGGGTTTAGCGTTTATATTGGATTTACACAACTTAAATACCGAGTCCGATACAGCATCACATAACATAAATATTGTATTTCCTTTTTTCACGACTGAGCACTCAGTCCACACTTACAAGCTAAATTCTAGGAATCCAAAATTTTTCAAAGATTGATAGATGAAAGTTGACGTGCGCATACTTGTAGTAATTTCATGTGAATTTTTTTTACCTGTTTAAGCTTAACTTTGAAATTTCTATAATGAAAAAAGTACATGTTAATTAATGCTCAATTTTTTTACACTGTGAAATAGAAAAGAAAAACGCTTCTAAAAATTCTCCTGGAGAACCGGAAAAAGTGATATTACTATCTCATTTTTAATATTTTTCACAAATTTTGAACCTCTACTGCAATTATTTTAATTTTAAATGAAGCATGTTTATTTAAAATCCTTTCAATTGAAAAAGTCTGGTTTTTTATTTATTTTGGTTTGAAATTATTTACAGCTTTAATAATTGAACATTCATGACAAATTTCAATGAATTTTTTACAATGTAATAAATCAATTAAATGTAAAAATGTAAAATGTAAAATGTAAAAATGTACTTTTGTTCATTTGTACCTAAAGTTGCAAAAATATTTTTTTTTTCCATCATCTTATTTTTAAATGCTCTTTCTAATGAACTGAAACAACACGTTCATATTTTTCAATATCAGAAAAAAATTTGTTGAAAAATTATTTGACATGAAATGTATATTTTATATAGATAAATGTAAGCAGACGAGAGTAAGCGAGACACGATCATGAAAAAAATAATTGACGGTTTTACCCACGATCTTTATGAACTTGTTTATATATTATGTACAGGAAGTTCGCAACGCCAACTTCAAAATTCCAAAAAATGAAAATTGTGCTGAATTGTGCTAGATTTGTGCTCTATTGTGCCGCAAAAGATTTTTTGAAAAAATTAAAATTTGACCCCAAAAATCAAAAAATCATTTTTTTACCTCAGCCTTGCCAATTGATATTTCGAAAAAATAAATATTGTGCTGGTCAGTCTGAAAGACACAAAACATTGTGCCGCAAACAAAAACTTGATATTCCCAACCATTTTCAAAAAACACAATTTAAAACAAAAACTCAGCCTTGACATTTTTTTTTTTGTCAAAAAAAAACTTGTGCTATGAACTACGTCTTATATACATTCTTGTGCTGCAAATATAAATTCAAAATCTTAAACCATTTTCGAAATACAGCAAATAAAAAAAACTGTACAAAATCGCAAATTTCAGAATTTCAAAAAAATGAGACTTGTGCTGTTTTGTGCTAGGATAGAAAAACAAAACATCCCTGCGACACTTTTCGTCCAGACCTATATTTTCGAAACTAGATAAACTTTTTGGGACGTAGAATAAGTTTTTGACCCAAAATTTGCAAAAATGCGAATTTCGAAAATCGGAAAGTTGTGCTGAGTTGTGCTAGCCTAGAACAACAAAATATCCCCGAGACACTTTTCGCTGACTTGTATTTTCGAAACTAGATCAAATTTTTTCAACTTTAAATAAGTTTTTCACTCAAAATTTGCAAAAATGCGAATTTCGAAAATCGGAAAGTTGTGCTGAGTTGTGCTACCCTAGAACAACAAAATATCCCCGAGACACTTTTCGCTCAGACTTGTATTTTTGAAACTAGATCAACTTTTTTAAACTTAGAATAAGTTTTTGACCCAAAATTTGCAAAAATGCGAATTTCGAAAATTGTAAGGTTGTGCTGAGTTGTGCTAGCCTAGTAAAACAAACTATCCCAGAGACACTTTTCGCTCAGACTTGTATTTTCGAAACTAGATCAACTTTTTTCAACTTGAAATAAGTTTTTCACTCAAAATTTGCAAAAATGCGAATTTCGAAAATCGGAAAGTTGTCCCGAGTTGTGCTAGCCTAGTACAACAAAATATCCCTGAGACACTTTTCGCTCAGACTTGTATTTTAGAAATTAGATCAACTTTCTTCAACTTTAAATAAGTTTTTCAAATTTATTCTAAGTCCCAAAAAATTGATGTATTTTCGAAAATACAAGACTGAGCGAAAAGTGTCTCAGGAATATTTTGTTGTACTAGGCTAGTACAACTCAGCACAACTTTCCGATTTTCGAAATGCGCATTTTTGAAAATTTCGGGTCAAAAACTTATTCTAAGTCCCAAAAACTGGATGTAGTTTCGAAAATACAAGTCTGAGCGAAAAGTGTCTCAGGGATATTTTATTGTGCTAGGCTAGCACAACTCAGCACAACTTTCCGATTTTCGAAATTCGCATTTTTGTAAATTTTAAATCAAAATCTTTTTCTAAGTCCCAAAAAGTTGATGTATTTTCGAAAATACATGTCTGAGCGAAAAGTGTCTCCGGGATATTTTGTTGTGCTAGGCTGGCACAACTCAGCACAACTTTCTGATTTTTGAAATTCGCATTTTTGAAAATTTTTTGTCAAAAACTTATTCTAAGTTTAAAAAAGTTGATGTAGTTTCTAAAATATAGGTCTGGGCGAAAAGTGTCTCAGGGATGTTTTGTTGTTCTATCCTAGCACAACACAGCACAAGTCTCATTTTTTTGAAATTCTGAAATTTTCGATTTTGTACATTTTTTTTTTATTTGCTCTATTTCGAAAATGGTTTAAGATTTTGAATTTAAATTTGCAGCACAAGAATGTATATAGGACGTAGTTCATAGCACAAGTTTTTTTTTTGACAAAAAAAAATGGCGAGGCTGAGTTTTTTTTTTTAATTTTGTGTATTTTGAAATGGTTGGGAATATTAAATTTTTGTTTGCGGCACAATGTTTGGTGTCTTTCAGACTACCCAGCACAATGTTTATTTTTTCGAAAAAATCAATTGGCAAGGCTGAGATAAAAAAATGTTTTTTTGATTTTTGGGGTGAAATTTTAATTTTTTCAAAAAATCTTTTACGGCACAATAGAGCACAAATCTAGCACAATTCAGCACAATTTTCATTTTTTTGAATTTTAAAATTTTCATTGCCAACTTCCTGCACATATATTTCACTCTATGTTTTTCTACGCCGAAAAAACGATATTCTAATATTAAGAATATCATATTCTTACAGGCATATTCTTAATAATATTCTTAATAAAGTAAGCGGGATTCTTACTTTAAGAATATCTTCTAAACGAAAGGGAGAAAATATTCTTAAAATGAGAATATTCTTATAGGAGTATGCTCAAAGGAAAATGTGCTCGGATTCAATATACCCTGGAAAAAATGTGGGACCACCATCTCATGACCTTAGGGTAGTGGTTTAGGTTATAGACTTACGTCCGATAGATCGGGGGTTCGATTCTCCCCCAGCGTTGCGTGCGAAATTTTATTTGGTATATAAGCGTTTAAATTTTCAAATAACGATTAGTTATAGAATATCCATAATATAACATAGAATAAAAACCATGTTCTTAATTAATAATTATTTTTTAAGATCAATAACAGGCCAAGAATATATTCTTAATGAAAGAGAATATATTATTCATGTAAGTGGGCCTCCCTCTTACATCAAGAATATATTCTTGGCGCCTATTTAAGATGCAAATATTCTTAAACTAAGTCGGAAATTCTTTAAATTAGAATATCGTTTTTTCGGTGTACTGATCGGTCAATCATTTCCATCAAAAACTTATTCTAAGTTGAAAAAAGTTCATCTAGTTTCGAAAATACAAGTCTGAGCGAAAAGTGTCTCTGGGATATTTTGTTGTACTAGGCTAGCACAACTCAGCACAACTTTCCGATTTTCGAAATTCGCATTTTTGCAAATTTTAGGTAAAAACTTATTCCAAGTCCCAAAAAGTTGATCTAGTTTTGAAAATGCAAGTCTGTGCGAAAATTGTCTCAGGGATGTTTTGTTGTTCTAGGCTAACTGATCTCAGCACAAGTTTCAGATTTTCAGAATTCGAATTTTTATAATGTTTGGGGTAAAAACTCGTTTCAGGTTAAAAAAATCTGGTTATTTTCGAAAATATTATTGATAGCAATAATTCACATAAGAGTTATGCCTAGCACAACACAGCACAAGTGTCATTTTTTTGAAATTCTGAAATTTTCCATTTTGTACAGTTTTTTTTATTTGCTTTATTTCGAAAATGGTTTAAGATTTTGAATTTATATTTGCAGCACAAGAATGTATACAGGACGTAGTTCATAGCACAAGTTTTTTTTTGACAAAAAAAAATGGCGAGGCTGGGTTTTTTTTTTAAATTGTGTGTTTTTTGAAAATAGTTAGGAATATCAAATTTTTGTTTGCGGCACAATGTTGTGTGTCTTTCAGCCTACCCAGCACAATATTTATTTTTTCGAAAAAATCAATTGGCGAGGCTGAGGTAAAAAAATGATTTTTTGATTTTTGGGGTCAAATTTTTATTTTTTCAAAAAATCTTTTACGGCACAATAGAGCACAAATCTAGCACAATTCAGCACAATTTTCAATTTTTGGTATTTTGAAGTTGGCGTTGCCAACTTCCTGCACATTTATATATTAATTTCCATCATCATCATCGCTCTATTCGATATTTTGGAGAACAATATAGATGAAAGAAATTGAAGTTTCAGTCACGTTTTGATTATTAACGAATGCACGTTTATTTCTTAAGAATTATGTATAATAATTTTTGTAATTATTTGCATTACAGTACTAATTATTAAATTTTAATTTTTTTCAGGTGAGTGCTTATTTCGGACTGTACTTTAGAGGTTATAATGTGAGTTATATTAATATATGTATATTTCTTTTTTCCTATTATATAAAGATCATTAGTAACGTAACGCTTTTTCCTTATTGGTCAGATGAAAGTGATGACGCGGCGTATACCGAAAATGGCGCGTGACGCGGGAAATCTTAAATCTTAAATAAATATTTTAGGTTAAACAACAATAGTAATTAATTTTGAAAACAATTTAACAACTATTATTTTTTAAAACCCAAAACAGGTGTAGTAATTATTTAGTTTATAGAATACGACATACATTTAAAAAGAAAGTAAATGTGCGCGCGGAGCGCGCTTTTATCTTTTTAACACAAAAATGCGGCATAATTTGTTTTTTGAACCTCGAATCACGTATAATTTCATATTTTGCACTTGACACTTTATGTACTTGATATTTTATATTTTCAAATTCACATTCTACACTTACCTTTTCATTTTCATTTTTACAAGTAATTATTTATAAATTTATGTGATATGTCGGTCGTTTTCCTAATCCTGATTAATAAGAGAGATTAGGGTGCCTCCTAAGTATCTCATGTAATTTATGGAGATCAGCAAGTCGTCCTGTACTTAAAATGAATAGGTAATAACTACTCTTAAGTGGTGCTGATTTTTTTTTTTTTTTTTTTTTTTTTTTTCTTTATATCTAAGATACTTAAATCGATTTGAGTGTCGGGATATGAGGGTAGGTTTAGTTCACTATAAGCTTCCCTATGACTTTGAGAAGTATCGCATTATTCACCCTATTTGAGCCAACTGGTATGTAAACGGCACACTTGTCCACACAATAGCATGTTGAGGGGCAAGAGGATCATGTAGGGTAACCATAACCAGAAATAATAACTCATATATAATACTCACGGTCGGTTGATCGGTGTATTAAATAAATATAATGCGCGTGTAATGCCTCTGTTAGGAGAGGCGCGGTCGACCCCATTTGCACCCCATCAATAATTGTATGTGGTTGTCCTATCCTCCTCTAACCCTACTACATCTATATACTATCCACTATTACCGTCAATCGTCACCACAACGTAACCAACCAATGTTCATTCGCTTTTATAAAAAAGTACAGCACATCACAAACTTAAATCCTTCCAGTCCTTGATTCCATTGAGCACATGTAATATTAGGTACCGCGTAATATTAGGTACCGCCGTCAGCGTCACTGCGCGCGTCACATAATATTTAAAATTTTAAACAAAACTATAGCAATATACATAAACATTGAATTATGACCATCCTTGTGGAAATTTTAAGTTGGTCCCCGCGTGGTCCCACGTACTTTTCTCCCTTATTATGTTGGCCCCACGATGGCAAACTATGAAGGGCCAACATAGTTTTGACATGCTTGCCTTCGAAGGCCCAATGTAAGCTGCCTACGAAGGGCCAATAAAATGGCCCTTTGTGGGGCCAAGGTAGGCCCTGTGTATAGTCCATATGTGACCCCTATTAACCCCACGAAGACCCTACAGAAGTTTACAATACTGCTGCTCTGATAGGGCATTGTTTAAATATTTAAATCGATTTTGAAGATAACAGGAGCCAACACGAACGGCCTGAAACGGCTCGGCAAATTTTATGTGTAGGTGGTTATAGTCAAATCAAGTTTTATAGGACCAAATACCATGAATTAAATAATTAGTTCAAAGGTACCTTTTTTACGAATCTGATTTTTGAGTTAAAAAAATTATTTCTAAACAATTACAACTCTTAACGACTTCGTGTCGAGCCTATCAAAATTTCATTTAGTAATCATTTTTTGAATTTGAAAATTTCCCTTCATGATAAAAAAGTATGTTTAAATTTTTTATAGCAATCTCATATTTTCTTCTTTAGAGTAATTTTTTATCTTATTTTCAAAATAACGATCGGACGTAGAATTCTTTGTGGCAAATAATAAAGAGGAAAATACGTAGGCCCCTGCTAGGCTGCTAGAACCCACCTGGGCTTTACCAGTGTAGACTTAGAAAATTAAAAAAAAAACAATAAGAGGGGCAGCAAGAACCCAGAAGGGCATACTATAAAGACGCGCCTTTTTGGGGTCTCTAGATGGCCAATATTTAAAAATGGCTTAGCTGGGCAATTTTCAGACGGGGCGCGCATTATAAGGTGTCTATACTATAATATATAACTCTGCGAAAATTTAAGGAAATCCGAGAATCGTCCAGGAATCGAAAAAAATCCGGGAATTGTCCTTCATTTTATTTTTGATGCGGAAAGTGGATTTCTGATTTCTGATTTCTGAAAACGCCAAACCCCTAATAGTAAGAATTCCGAGAATAATTATCACTTGAATTCTTAGAAATAATGTAAAATTTCTTGAAAATCCTTAAACAGTTTAAAATCATTAAAAATATTTAGAAATTTATTAAAATTCGCTAAAATCAATTGAAATCTCTTAAAATCCTTTTAATTTTCTTACATTCTCTTTAAAATTCTTAACATTTAAAAATTTTTTTGAAACTCTTTAAAATCTCTTTAAATCCCCGCAAATTCTTTCAAATCTTTTTAAATAACACGCTTGACATTCTTTAAATTCACTAAAAATGCTGTGAAATTTTAAAACCTTTTGGAATCCTTTAAAAATTCCTTCAAATTCCTTCAAAATTCTTAAAATCTTAAAATCATTATAGTTTTTTTGAAATCCCGTTAAATCATTAGTATGTAATTATTTAACATCACTTGAAATCTATCTCAAAATTCTTTAAAGTCCTTTAAGGGCATGTGATACTTAATCATAAGAGAATTTTCGTTTCCGTAGCTTTACTTTCTGAATAATAAATATTTTTTGGTAAATGGCCTAGTTCTAAAGAAAAATATTTATTATTGCAAACGTAAAGTTGCGGAAACTAAATTTGCTCTTATGGTAATTACCACATGCCCTTAAATCGTACACTGAAAGAAATTTAATATTAATACTTGCTATTTCAATATTCATAATTGATAAAGACGATTACGATTTAGGGAAATCGTGTAAATATACAAATTATTGTTAGCATACTTACGAAACTTTAAAATTCTTGAAAACAAGAATTGGTATATTCAATAGCAAAAATTGATATTTTATGTATTACGAACGTAGAATGATAAAATTTGATAATGATATTATCCAATAATATAAAAGCATTTACAGAAATTACTAGCTTGAGTTACATATGTTAATAGAAATATTCTACAAATTAATATAGACGCTAACAAAAATTGTAAGCTTCAGTTGAGGAAATTGTAAGTCACGATATTAAAAAAACCGAATAGCTCCGATAATCTCCCGAGGTCAGCCGAATTCGCCGACCGTAGCGCTCGCGATGTGAATCGAAGTTTCGGAGAACTTTTTGTTTCCTGATAACCACCAGAGTAAGCACCATGCCGTTTCTCACAAGTGCAAACATTTTCACCAATTAGTATATAAGGAATCTTCAAACCTCTTCTATCAGCGTAATTTACTTGCGATTTGCGATGCGTGTGTTTTATATTTA
This sequence comes from Synergus gifuensis, assembly GCA_904066015.1. Taxonomy (NCBI): domain Eukaryota; kingdom Metazoa; phylum Arthropoda; class Insecta; order Hymenoptera; family Cynipidae; genus Synergus; species Synergus gifuensis. Next base: position 487,878 of record CAJFCO010000144.1, read on the forward strand.
TGTGTGCGTAATATGTATATAAGTTAAGGTTGAAGTTAGTATAAGTGTTACCTCTGCGAATGTATGTTATAATGTGTGCATTTGTGTGTTTATAATCTTATAATTGTGCAGTGTGAATTGACGGAGATTCACGACGGGTTACGAATTTATTCTTTCTCTTTTCGTGTTTTCGTCTATTCTTTTCGCATGACTCATAATTTTTAGTATAGTCTTTAGCAAATTTCACAATCATTTATGTTACTTTCTGATATAAATACCCGATTTCCCTAAATCGTAAAAGATTATACTAAATTGTAATATCGATTTTAACGTATTATGTTACAAAATTTCTTTCAGTGTATCGAAAGAAATATGAAGATGTAGATAAAATAAATGGGGAGGGGGGTCGGATTTGATCAATTTTTTTTAAACAAAGTTTTTTCTAAGAAATTGAACAATTATTTTTATGTATTTATAGTCAAATGAAAGAATAAACATCACTTTACCTTATACATAAATCGATATAGGTATATTTCATCGTGCTTTTCAATAATATGTAAATATTTAATTATAAACAAACCAAATTTAGCAGTCCTAAGATTAATTGAAAATTTTACTTGTATTATATTACTGTAATAAAAGTTGCACGAGGATAAAGTATTTCAATAAATTTTTATTTTATAATTGGACTCAATTACATATGTTTTTACAGTTATAAATGAACATAGTTTAAACAATACGTTTCATTAAATTGTAATAAGATAAAATATCATGATGCCTACATTGTTCCCATTAAATTAAATGAAATATTATAGTTTAATTATAATAAAAGTAATAATTTTAATAATAATTTTAATAATTTAATTTTTTCCCATGAAATCAAATAATTTTCGAAAATTGCTTAATTTGTTAAAGACCTTTTTCAAAATGTCCCTATAGGTATGGTTAAATCACTAATTTTTCAATTCATTTTTGTCCCGATTTGTAATTCAAACTTAATTAATATCCGGCTTTTGCGTAATCTGGTGTCAACAGCGAAATGTATCTATCATTTAATTCTTTTTTTAACCTGATATTTGTAAATATTATGAAAGCAGAATTTTAATACTTTTATATGAATATATTATGATATACATAAATAATTCTACGTTTAAAAGTTTTAATTTACAAAAAATATTCCTAAATAAGAAATCTCTATGTATAAAAGACAGGAGAACTTATTATATTGATAAACCGGCGCTGAGATAATTTGAGTAGATTTGAATTGTTCAGCTGATATTAATTAATTTCAGAAAAAAGTAAATTTCTGCTTAAAAATTTAATTGATTTTGATCGATTAATGCAAAGTAAGTATATTTTATGAAATTTAGTCTTAATTTCCTTGTTTCACATGAATTCTTTGTTTTTAAAGTTAACTCATACCACGATTTACACTCAGAGAAAAGTTTGGTTGATTTAACAAAAATTTGGTTGGATCAACCAAATAAATGCATTGCTATATGGTCAATCAAATGTTTGGTTGATTTAACCAAATTTTTAGGTTAATAAAGTTTGGTTGACTATACTAAATTTTTTGGTTGATCCAAACAAATATTTTGTTTGATCCACTCGAATGTTTTAGTGGATCCAACCAAATTTTTTAGTTGATCCAACCAAATATTTTGTTTGACCCAACCAAATATTTTGTTCGATCCAATTAAATTTTTTTTTTGAAAAAAAAAAAAGTTTTTTTATGGTGGTAATATTACTGCTATTAGGGTACATATAAATGAATAAATCATTAATTTTTTCCAAAAATTTTATTATAATTTATTCTGAAACACACTTTATGTAAATATTAAATTTCAACGAACATTTTCATTTGAAAATTTGAAACCTTGCAATCTTTTTGCCTTTTTTATAAACTAATAATTTTACGAACGTAAATCTAATTATTATCTAATAACTTAGAACTTTGTGATATTTTACGGAAAATTGGAGGTCAATAAGCTGGTTTTTTATACATTTAACCACATCATATACGAGAGTGTTGATATTACGTATAATAGATTTTCCTATAAACAGTTAAATATTTATGTTGCCTAAAACTCACTTTCATTTATGGCTTTTTTAGCTATCAGTATAAAGTACGAAAAATTTCCCGTGGGCTGAATTTTGAACAAAAGTAGGAAATTTATTGAAGAACTTTTGTACGGTTAGACCTTTCAAATCGCTAGTAAATATTACTTCTTAAGCACAAACGTGTGAACACAAACCTAGAGTTATCATTTGTTTTCCTATAAAAGCACATTGTTTTTCTGTATTAACTAAAATGTTTATTATTTGGAAGAAAACAGGCAAATAGTTTTCATAATTTACCATGACAACCATAGATGGTTTGTAAGTAATGTTATCAATGCTTATCCAAGGAACTGAGTATAATATTGCAGAATCAGTTTGGAAATTTACTGGTAGAAACGGCAGAAAATCTAAAAATTTTTCATGATCAAGCACTATTGGGTGACCATATTCATTTGGACTATTAAAAGAATCATTCATCATCAAAGTGTAGCTTAACTGCAATTTGTGTTTCGTTGCCAACGTATAAGGTAAATTAATTCGCGATTGCGAAATATGAGCTGTTCTTTTGGATGGTCTGTGTTTAGCTTCAGTTCGCATGCACCAAATATTCAATAAGGGACCTATACGAGCAATAATTCTAGAATAGTGTAGTAAAAAGTGGTGCTTTGGTTTCAACGATTCGCCAAATAATCTGATATAAATCTGATGGTGTTCAGTGATCAGAGTTTTGAGAAGTGGGATTCACCCTTTGTCCAAAACACGCATAGTAAGAATTTCAGAAATATTTCTCAGGATCGTGTACAATTGCCAATGCTTATCATCCTCAGGAATACGATCTCCAATGAGTAAACCGAAATACTTAAGAAAAGTCATCGTTTCCGAACCCGAAAAACCTAACTTTTTATTAAGTAATTTTTGTTTTGACAAAAAGCTTGGCAAGTTTCCCTTATCCACTGGGCCGAAATTAAATCCCATTATCCTGTCATTTAAAAGGTCTAAGGTGAAAAAATTATATTGTATATAATGCAAAATTAAAGCACTCATGCCGTACGGAACAACGCCTTCCCAGAAATCATGAAATACATCAAAATAAGCATTTGATAAAATGTGAAATGACGGTAGGTCGTTCCATACACATCGTTCTTCAATACCCGTTTCCGAAACATTGTCTTTTAAGAGATCGTCTTCATAATCATTAATTGTTCTAATTAAATTAGGATCTTCAGTAATTTGCCTGTGAAGTTCTTCTTTAGTAATTTTACATAGGCGGCAAGGATAATTAGCAGAAAAGCTTTTCACTAATCCACAAATTTCGTGAATGCCTAAACTATCTCCTGATACCAAAATACAGCAAATAAAAATTCGTTTACCACACACAACTAATCCTTCGACTTCCAGTTTGGTCAATTCTTTTATAAGGCAATCAAAACAGGCTCTATTTCCAAATTCTTTTCTATCGTGATCGTAAAAAAGCAAAGCTAAAAAGATATTTTTTAAAGCAGATTGATACTTTGGCGGTAAGGTAAGCAGCATTATATAAGTAGCTGCTATTTTATGTACTCCTGTATGATAACCTGTAGGGTTATTAGTTTCATACTCATCGAAATTAACCATTACTGGGATCACAATTTTGCCACTATACTTGTTTTTTATATTTTTCCATAATTCTCCTTGAATTATATTGCGCATATAATTGGAATTAATTTCATTGTCCAGTTTACTCATATATTCTAAAATTTCTGCTAAAACCCCTGGTTGCTCAAGGAAACCCTTTAAGACTGCCTGAATAGAAATAAACTGACCATAAATATTGGTAGGAACATAAGTTACAATACCATCAATTATCTTACTGACATCTGTTGTTCCTAAGTAATAAGCTTGAGGTCTAATAAAATACTTAGTTCTTTGAAAATATTGAAATCTTTTGTATTCGCTTCCAAAATTTTCATAGGAGTTTTCGCAAATATGAAATAGAGTATCTAAATGTGTTTTATCTTCTTCTGTAATAGTTTTTTTATTGATAATACGCATCACTTCTCCTTTTAAAAGATTTAAATACCCTGAATCCTGAAATTGCTGATTATTATAGTCGACAACGTGTTGTACGACATTACGAGGAATTGATGTGTTATTGTACAACTTTGCGATTAATTGTGATGTTGAATTTTCAATAATATTCTTAAACTCTTTTGCTGTTATCTTGGAATCAGTACGTACTTCGCAAGTGTTTTGAGATGTTTGAGCTACTTTATTTTCTGAAGAGTTTAAAGGGAAAGAAGTCTTTTCATCAGTTTGCAAGCTAAGCGAAAAATTTGTGTTTTTTTCATGGTTATCAATTGTCTCGTATACATTGTGTTTTCTATCTAGATGTTTTTTAAAGGCATGTGCATCTTGAAATTCTTTAATACAATTGTCCTGTTTGCACACATATCGATTTTTAATAGCAGAATAATGCTGAGACTGTAAGTGACGAAGAAGAAAACTAGAACTCTCCAATTTGCCGTTACAAATATAACATAGGAACATTTTTTTCTTTAAAGATCACAACTTTTTTAATACTGAATAGTCACGTTATACTAAACAGGAACATATATTATAAACACTTTGGCTTTCAAATTAAAAATAAAGCTAATATTAAAGTTTGTTAAAATATTGCAAGCTTGGTCGAAAACTTATCAACTTGCAAAAAAGAAACGAGTGTGATAGCAACTATATTGCAATATCTTTCAAACGAGCAATAGTGTTAATGACACTTGGTATTTTTCTATCCCACCTGGTTGTAAGATTATATATTGACTTCTGAATAAGAAGCCAAACCTGTTCACACTGCTTTGGATACTCCGCGTGAAGTACGTGGAAGCACTCGAAGCATATATCCACGGCCTTTAGAATGCTTTCCACTTTATATCTGAATTCATCCACAAGTACATAAATTGTGTGGATTCTTGCTATGTTCGGCCCTACCACCACGATAAGCGGCTGGAGCGTAAGAGCCCAATGACAATGCTTGTTCCGCAAATCGTCTAGTTTGCTTTGAATATCTCCAGGAATCTGTAAAATCAGTCACAAATTTTAAATACATTATACAAACCTTTAAATACTTTTTACTAATTTATTACAAAGTAATTTCTTATGTTAACCTGTACGTGCAAAATAAAACTATTTAGGGATTCAGCAATGATGGGCTTCCACTCTTCTTTAGACTTTGGCTTTCGAATCCTGCACACGGGTGGACAAAGCGCTGGTAACAACATAAGCAGCTGGATATTTTTCTGATCTTTATACAAAGGAAGAAAAGAAACTAAATTGAGACAAGTATTTTAAAGTTACTGAATTATATAACGTCACATAAGTATTTGCACTATTAATTATTAACATTGTATTTATAGGAAAGAAAATAATTCAAATATACCTTCAGATATGTCATCTAAGTTGAAAAGTTCTAAAATTTCTAGCGAATGGGCATCTTTTATTTGGCTTTTCATAATTTGGTATATTTTTTTCGAAAAACTTGGCCACTCTATATAGAACGAAGATTCTCGGCCATACTTATGTTCAAAATCACTAGCGATCTGTTAAAAAAAGCACGTTGAAAAACATTTTAAGTTAAAGTTATATTCGAAGTACGTATTTTATCAATTTAAGTTAGGTAGTCCGTAAAAAAGGTAACAAAATTGAATATTTGACTGGTTGGCCAGAAGGATTACTATAGTGTAAAAATCTTACCAGCACATATCCTTGTGCTTGTCCTAGCGAAGACCATTGCTCATATATTTTATGAACTGAACCTTTAGAATTCTTAAAATCTCTCAACCTTACTTCAGTACACTTTTTCCAATGTTTAAGAACGTCTTCCCAAGGTTCCTTGTTGTGCTTTAATCACTGTACGTCCGCATTCTCCAAAACTTCATTGATTACATCTGCAACGTCAAAAACGCATAAGACCCTTATATTTTAAAATTTATCTATCATCAATAAAATTTTGCGAATTATTTTCAATAAATGAAATTTTAATGAAAAGAAAGTTTTAATATCACATCTAAGTCTAGAGCATTTAATTTCCGTTATAAAATTATTAAATAAATATATTTCTTTTAAATTAAACTCATGCTATTTAAAAGTAGTAATATATAGTAACACTATGAAAAAAGTATATTAGTTTATGTTACTCTCTGCTTCCTCTTCTATTTCTTCATCGTTGTTCTTTTTTGATTTCCTTGTTAACAATCCCAAATTTGAGAGTGATGCCAGCCAATTCCTGTATTTATCAACAAGTTTTCCTCTAGCAATCTTTCGATCCGATCCTTCCGCTTTAGGAGGGATAAAATATGTTTCTTTGTTTTCCTTGGGGAAGAGTTCAACAATTTTCGAGGAAAGAATTTCAAAATGGTGGTTTTTTAGTGTAGGTCTACAAGAAAGAGCATATTAAAAAAAGGATCTAAGTATTAAATATCTTTTTTTTTTGTTTTTATAATATTTTTAAATACTAAACTTCTTTTAAATTTAAATAAATAACTTTAAATTAATTTTTAGTATATCACAAGATTAAACACAGAATCTATACTTACACTTTCTGGGTTTGATTTTCGTCTAGATACCTAAGAGCCACTGGAGTTTCCATCAATTTACAAATGATAATTTCAATCAACTTTTTTCGAACCTGATCATCCAAAATTTTGTCCTTATACTTCAAAATTATTAATCTTCCCGTGTTACTGTCTGACAAGAAAGCTGATAAATCCTAATGGAAAAATATTTAAACATTACAAACTGTATATATAATAATTTCATAAGTAATTTTTTTATAGGTTGCACAGCGTAGTAAATTGATTATAATTTTTCAAAGAAGTAAAATATCTAAATGTTACTTACTAATTGATGAAGATTAAGCAAAACTTCTTGATTTTGCTTATGAGAATCCAAACATAATCTTTTGGCTGGTCTTTCATCTTCTACAATATACTTTTCTTTATCCGTCTCTTGTAAATAATTCTCTTCACTATTATTATTTTCTTCGATATCAGCCGACTTTAGAAGAATGTCATTGTCAACTTTTTCAGAAACAATGACCTGCAAATAATCCATTTTATAATTTAGTTTTTCTAATTAATCAAAATATAATTGAGG
>CAJFCO010000144.1:517416-536177 GCA_904066015.1 Synergus gifuensis
AAACAAATGGAATTTGTTTAAATAATTGAAAATTAATTAACCAATGTTGATAAATATTCCACTAGACTAGTAGAAATAATTTTTATAAAAAAAGAATGAGAATAAAGTGCACAGATGGCCGGTTTTATGAAAAATTGACATTTTTGGTTTTAAGGGTAGTTTTCAAGGCACCGTGGGGGTGTGTTAGGGGTGTCAAACCCATATGTGTGGTACATGAAATTCTTTGTTGGATAGTCCGCAACAAGTCTCTATAATCTCCCGTAACATTTTTCGAAACCCAGAAAAATTATTCCAAAAACTCCAAAAAGTGATTTTTCCCCATGCAATTTAGATGGGAAACTTCAAGTCAAAAGTGGCACGTGTTAAAATCAAAATTTAAAAAAAAATATGACCTTTCTTTTTTCGGATTTAGAAAAGAATTGGGGCGATCGAGACTCTCTAGAAAAAAAGAGTCTTTTTGAACCACCCTAGTGGGCACGAATGTCCCAGGATGTTTTTAGGACGACTTAAAAACCTCAGTCAGATCAAATAAAGTTCTTGGAACATACAATGTTCCAAGGACGTTTTTAGAACGTATTTGGAACACAGATCGTTTTTTTGACATTCTCTGACCTGACCTAGGACGTTTCGAACGTCACGTTTTAAAAACGTCTTTAGAATGTTCTAAAAACGTCTTTAAACTTCGTGACCGCTGAGATGTCTTTAAAGACATCGTTACGACCTCTTTGCGATACTTTATGTAATTGTCGTAAAGAGATATTGTACGAAAACGTAAATCATTAAATGGACATAGGATGTCATAAAGATGTTTTGACGAAGTCTTAAAGACGTCGCCTTTTATGCCGCTTAGGAAAATATTCAAATTGAATATCTAGATATTACGGCTGAATATTATAGTGACCAATGGACAACGATCTAAATCTTTCCTTGAATATCTATTTGTCTTCTTGCACAATTTTAATTTAATTTTAATTTTACTTTATTTTATTTTTATCTTTATTTATATATTTTTATAGAGAGAGGGGTAAAAATTCCTATGCTTTCAGTTAGCATTTCGTCTGTCCGTTCTTATTGACCGTTTTTCTTTTTTTGTGGAAGGGGTGGGTATTTTGTTACTGTTGCTCACAATTGTTACTTGAAGTTGTTATTGGCCGTTGCTTAGGGTTATTATTGACTGTTGCTAACGAATGTTATTGAAGGTTGCTAGAAGTTGATATTTTTCACTGCCAAAGTTTATTAATTGTCTCGGCTATACATATAACTCTTACTGACAGTTCCTAGGAGATATTATTGCTGAATTGTTAGGGGTTGATTTTAACAGTTGATAAGGATTTTTATTGGCTGTTGCTAAGGGTTATTGATGACGGTTTCTAGGGACTTTTACTGTTCATGTCAAGGGTTTTTATTTACCTTTGTTGAGAGTGGTATAGGGCTTGTTATTGGTTGTTGCTAAAGGTTGTTATTAACCATTGCTGAGGGATGTTGTTGACGATTGCTAGGGAATGATGTTATTGACCGTTTCTAGTGGATGTTATATTGTCCCTTACTGAGGTTTGTTTCAGATGTTTAATACGGGCAGTTATTGACCAGCTGCTAAGGGTTATTTTTTACCATTACTAAAAGTTGTTTTTGACCATTGATAAGAGTCGTTCGTAGAGATCGTTATTGGTCTTTGTTGAGGGTTAATATTGATAGATATCTTATTGACACTTCCTAAGGGTTATTTTTGGCAGTTTCCTAGGATATATTATTGGCCGTCACTAAAAGAGGTTATTTAACCGTTGATGATGAGGGTTGTTGCTAGGGGTTGCTTTTAAATTTTGATAGAAATTATGCTAACGGTTGTTATGGTTGGTTGCTAGGGGATGTCATTGTTCAGCTGTTAGGTTCAGCACTAAGAGTTTCACTTTTTACTGTAAATGGGTTTGCACGGGTTGACCCGACATTCAGCGCAAACATACTAGTCCCGAATCAATATTGCACACCTCTATATAAGTATATATTGCGTTTCAGAAGGTATTAGAGTGCTAAATTGTCTGTAAACTTTACAATGATTACAACAGGCTTTGATTTACTTTGCTTCTCTGCTATTTTAACTTTTGGGGACTCTTTTAGCACGAGGCTACTATTTTGATACTATCTTCTCTTTAATGGTATGTATTCATCTGGTCGCGTGACCAATTCTTTTAAGCGAACATTACACATAAACTAATAACCTTGAATGGAACGATGTTAACGAGTGTGAATGTTGACATCACGAGTTTACATCGTTTCCTCTTCCCTTGTCACATATACAATTTTTTATAACATCTAAATAGAAAATGAGACTGCACGGAGAAAAATGTATAGTCAAACTTGGAGTGTCAAAATTTAGATAGTCAGGTTGATCATCTAGATAGTACCAACTACTACATATCCATCATTTTTTCCTAATAGTCAGACTGACCATCATTTTATAGTCTGTTTGAATATTTCAGAGTGTCAGGTTTACACGCTGTGATACTACGCGTCTGCGCGCCGCTAAACTTATGGGTCACCACCACGGAGGTGGTCACCGTGGTCACCACCAATTTTTGTCCCGGCATTGGGCATTTCTCACAAGCGGTGAGAATTTGGCTGGTTAGTATATAAGGACCATTTTGACCGATATAATCAGCGTGCAATATTCTGCGTTAGGGAATTGCGTTGTATGTAGCAGTGTTAAGTTAGGTTATAGAATTAGGTTTGTGTGCGTTAGATAAGTGAAGAATACGTTTTTCGTCTGTCTGTCCGCTTGGCAGTAAGCCTTTTTTAAATTTTTCTTTAGAACATAACCTCTCATAGTTTTACACTCCAGTGTTGTAAAACTTACACTTTAGGATGGTCAAGCTGAAAAACCATTTTTAACATTCCGCGGATATTAGGTTTGACTATCTAGAGGACTGTCCTATAGTTGAAACACCAGTATAGTCAATTTTACACTCCAGATAGTCAACCTGACTATCCATTTTTCTCCGTGTGTTCGCGGGGAACTTTAACTCAAACTTTTAATGTGTTAGATATTTAAGAAAACTGAAGACGTTAAAAACGAATATGTCAATGACTGTGAACACCATCACGAAACTGATAACGAAAAGATAACGCGTGCCGTGCATACTTTAGCGACGGAGTCACATCACGAATTGCAGTTTCTATCAGCTGCTTTACTTTCAATACTAGGGTTCAAACTGCCACTTTCGCTCCGCTATGAAGGCATCGGAAGTCAAATTTTCAGTTTAGATATTGTGAAAAATAATTGGTCACGTGATCAGTTAAATACATACTCTGAACGCTAAGTAATGCTACGTGAAAGATAGTGTACTCTGGTAAATTGTATTAATAGTGAATCTTTGAGTGTTTTAAATCTAAAAATTGTTGTAATCCTTAATACATAATGCCATATCATAATTAGTGACGAGTTAAAATTGAAAAAAAAGCTTTCTATACCACAGATAACAATTCATTTTCCGTGAGTATTATGTATAAGTGAAAACTTCGTTCTATTTTTTAGAAAAATGTTGTAAAGTAAGTAAAAAGTTGATAGTACTCATATTATAAAGAAAATCGTCGTTTGAAAAATATATTCATTGCATGCGTATTTCAAGACGGGTGATTGTGGGTTGGGGATTGTGAATCGGGAGGGTTTAAAAGGAAACGAAGAAAAGTGAAGGCGGGAAGGGAGCAAGCGACGCGTGATGAGTAGGGTGTGTTACGTGCACATTATGCGAGATCTGAACCCTCGCTCGCTAACCTAGCCTTACTTTTTTTTCCTCTTGTAGGTAGACTACATCCACATGAATCGCGTAATCGTTCAGAGGTTGTAACCCTCAATAATCTCGTTGAAACTTTCGAGCTCTCAATACAACTTGAGTTGACCTGAGCGTGAAAATTGCAACTGTTTTAAACCCATTTACTAACTTGTGTTGGCTTTGAAGGATACTGACTAGTTTGCTTTATTTTTGGTCAGGCGCAGAAAAGGAAAAATTTGTAGAACGCGACAAGATTGTCCTAATCCGAAAGATGGGCTCTGACTAGATAAGATCTAGCGCAAGTCTGCATTTTTATCTAGACCGCCCAATTGAAAAGCATATAGCCTGAACCAGTGAACCACATTAGTTCCATATTAGCTTTACGTAACATAGAAATGAGGTGTGCCAATGTGCGAATTTTGTGTTTTCTACAAAGTAATAGTAAGGAGTGTTATCTCCTTATGCATTTGGTCGACAGAGGCTGGACAACAACACCTCCGAGATTTATTACTGGTTTCCCAAATATAATGAATGTTTTCTACGTTTTTGTCATGCGCGTTATTGTTTTTGTGTCACGTGATATTCCCCCTCTATGCTATATATTTTGAATATACACTCGAGTCTTCCAAATGTCAACAAATTCTTTATCTCTATAGTCACATCAATTGCGCATGCGTCATAACAATTGCGTATGCGTATTGCGTATAATATAATATTTTTTAGCATTTTAAATTGCGCGCGAATAGCAACCAATCAGATGCCGAACGCAAAGCGTGCGCAGTGGTTATCAAGTGGGATTTGAGAAATACGCACTTGACATTTGAGAGCAAAATGACTCGACTTTGGGGAGAACTTGAGATGTGGGAAGTTGACATTAGAGAGACTCGAGTGCATAATACACTTGAAACTCATGATAGCGACGCTCGTCGTAGTGGTTCCGTAAAATTAGCGGTACTATATATAGTTGGTAAGGGGTTCAGTGGGGTGGGAAGAGAGACGCCTCGAACTCAGCAGTACAATGGAAACGTTGCCACGTTTTCATTATTTCCAATACGCCCGTGTTAGCGGCCGACCAACCGAGCTGGCCGCTGACATGAGCTTCGAGTGTACTAATATCACTGACGGCCGCGTAGCGGCCGTCATTGTCCTGTTTGCCTTTCTATGTTCTTTTCTACATTCAATGCGGAGGCGTGTTTGTTTAATTCTTAGAATTATTGTATATCAAAAAGACATCGTTATATTCTAAGAACAGTATGTATGTGGCCAAGTGACAGAATTTGTTTATATGATTGTCGAACAGGCTTGGACAGGCCTAGCCTTTGTCGCAAAGGGTGCTGTGGTCAGTGGGTGCAATCACTTGGTTAAATTGTGGGGCCCTATTTTAGCGACTTTATACCCTGAGAAACCCGCGTTTGTATTTATTGTTAAAAAGCACACTAGATTTTACAATCTGAACTTTACAATTAGGGGAAAAAAGCAAATTTTAATAATATTTACTAACCTTAATAGTAACTCGTAGCTGCTTACAGAATTATAAAGTATTTTAGAATAAGAACTAAAACTATTGCAGTATTTGTAAACTGTTTAGTAAAATGATGCGCAGAGACCATGCGCATCGAATTACTATCTGGATTAGTAAATTATGTACAGTCAGAATAGCAAAAAATAAAAGCTTTGAAAGGGCCTAACTTCACACTATAGCCTACATAAATTAATATTCTAGCCTACACATATTATATAATATTATATAATATCAAAGTTAGAAGCAAACGAAGCTGGCGGGAATCGAACACTGGTCATTGGGGCAGCAATCGGGCGATGTTCCATCTAACCTACAAGACATTATGAGAGTGAGGAATAAAAACGTCCATATGACTGTCTATATCCATTGTTCGACAATCGGCACACGTCGAATACGCTCGGCTGCGCTCGGTCCAAGACTTGACGTTTTCTGTTAAATCATTTAGTAATTTCTTCTACATATTTAGTATATTATATTACTTAAAATACTTATTACTACTATTCTTTTTGTACAATGTATTAATTTCTGTAATAATTTTTCCTAAATCGGATTTTACTACAGAAAATAGTAAAGTTTGCTATTACTAAATAGGAAAACTTCTTATGAAAATAGTATAACTTATTATGTATGTATTAAAATGTTGAAATTGAAGGATTTTGCCCCAACTTGCTATCGATATTAGTAATTTTTCTAACATAGAGTTTCTCAGTGTAGCCTTGAAAGCTTTTTTTCGGAACTAAAATGCAATATGTTTTGCACAAAGTTGGTTCAAAAATATAACTTTTTTAAAAATTGAAATGGTTATTGCTGAAAAGTTGTTGTTTTATTACAAATAAGAATCTCTGATGACTTTTTGAAATCAAATAGGTCAATTTTTTATTTTAAAAACTTATTAGAGATGCTTATTTATAATAAAAATGCCGCAACTATTCCGCACCAGCTATTTTCGATTTTTGAAAAAGCAGCATTTTCGAACCAACCTAAAATGCAGTAAATGACTAAGTAAATATTTTTTAATAATCAGTTTCATACCCAAACCTTCTCCGTTTTTATCAGTTATTATTGACATAATTATGTTAATAATAATGGATAATGCCAATAAATGTACCTCTTACCCTACTTTGTGTAATACATTTAGATGTAGAAATATGTGTAGTGGTAAGGGTTATTGAGTGGTCCAAATTTTTCTTAAATGTTTATTTTATTGCTATTATATTAAATTATTTATAAATATAGTAGTATAAAAAATGTAATAATATAAGAAGTATAAATATTTAGTTTAAAAGTTAAACCCTCATGTGACGCGTTCCTTCCCGTGCGACTGTGTTCGAGTCACCTGTTTGTGCACAGATACGACACACACAACTATCATGTTGGGTGATGTAGGGATCTAACCTATCGATAGTGGTTTCAGCGCCCTCTAAATTATGAAAGGCCTCTTCTTCCTGTACAAACACTATCCCGGAAGTTCCTATGTCAGATTTCACCCACTGGTGCTGGTGCAAATGAGTAATCTTTAGTTAATCTTGATCAGTATTTGATACAAGAAAGACGTGCCTTCCGAAGTGCTCTTTGAATAAAGAAAGCACAAGTTCATTTAAATTATATATATCTTTTGTTTTATTCCCATAACATAATTGCAATACTTTCCTATTACATATGCCTTTCTATGTTTCTTTTCTATATTCAATGCTACAACTCGAAGTTCGATATTCGATTCTTTTCAATTCGAGATTTTCATGTGGTGTCTTTTTTTTTTTTACTAAAAGATTTGTCTTTCTACGTTTTTTATACCATCAATGCCAATGCATTCTTAATAAATATGCCTTTCTATGTTTCTTTTCTATATTTAATACTACAACTCAAAATTCGATATTCGATTTTTTTCAATTCGAGATTTTCATACCGTGTGTCTTTTTTATTAAAGGACCAAACATAACCGTATATTACTCTTTATAAACTCATCAAAATTCTTGGAGGTGGATTTATCCTACTCCCACTTACAAAGATATTACTCTTTACTATGTATTACTTCGTGGTGTTCTCCATTTTATCCTAGTCTCTATGCTTTCCATAAAGCTTCTCCTTCATACAATAAAAATATATATGACTAAATGAGCATCCAACAACAGCTGATTTTCGAAAGTTAGAGCTGAAATAAGACATATGAATTGATTTCCCCCATTTTCTTTGAAAAATATTGAATTTCCAAAAAATACGCTTATAAGTGAACATTTTCTATTCATCTACATCTACTGTCGTACATAAATATTTTTTTCGAAAACTAAATATTTCCTCAAGTAATTGAAAAGTAGATCTGTAGTAGTAGATCCACGATTCTGTTATACACTTTATTATATGTACACTTCTTGAAGCTTTGAATATAAATCTAGTTTAATATCTAACATCTTTTACCTGAAAATTTATTTTCGTTTGCGGAAATATTAACAGTTGTTTAACGACTCCGGACATGCATACAATATGAGATCAGTTAAGCTAACACCTCAACTACTGAAAATCTTTATTTCTAATATCTCATATTTTTGGGTACCAATACAAATTTTTGGGCTTCTTTACATTTTTCAAAACATCGATTTTGCTGTGGAGGTGCTTGCTTAATGTAAACGTCTTAAATCGCAAATTGAAAAAAATCAATTGCACCATAATTTTGAGTTTTTTTGAGGCTCTTGAATTATGCAAAAACTAACTCTCCAAAAACATCCCTTAATATCCAAAATGAACTCAAATTATAGAAATTCTAATTTTCAAGCATTGAAGCACATAATATTTTTGGCCTTTTTTGGGTCCCCTAATTCCGCAAAAATAAACTATCTAAAAACAACTCTTAAGTTTCAAAATTAACCCTAATTACAGAAATGCATTTTTTTAAATTTTGGACTTTTTGGGGGGCTCTTGAATCCCCTCAAAGTAAGTTATCAAACATTTTTTAATTTTTGTTCAAAATGGCTGGTTAACGAACTTGACCTTATTCATTTTAGGACACTAAAAGAGTATACCAAAGGCCAATCCAATCGGTCAATTCTTTCGAAAGTTATCGTGCTCACAAACTAAAAATCTACAGACAGACACATTGATAAAAACATGTTTTTCGGGTTCAGGGGGTTACAAAACGTGGATATTTGACAAAAAATGGAGAGGTCAAATTTTACACAAATCTAATGAAGTAAAAAACCACTATTACTTATCAAAACTCAACCCTTATAAAAGAAGTTCAACATTTTAAGAAATAAACCACACTATATTTCTCAGTTTTATTTGGGTACTCCGAATATTCCAAAATTAAATTTTGTGCTCCATCCCTTGATGAAAAAAACTACCCCCCTTTTGCAAAACAGATATGATAACCACATATTGATACCCACATTTTGCAACGTCAAAATAATCTTTCTCAACTTTTTGCAACATCAAAAGAATCTCTGATTTTTGGGTGCCTCAAAAATACCATATCTGATGTTTGGCCTCTATTCTTTGATGAAAAAGTCTATGTACTTTTTTACCACACTGATATGATTTTGCTACAAAATGATTAAAAGTTGAAAAGGATTATTTTCCAGAAAAATCATATCTATGTGGTAAAAAGGGGATAATTCTTGGCATCAAGGGATGGAGCCCAAAAATCAGTGATGGTATTTTTGAGGAACCTAGAAATCAGACTAATCAGAGACTTTTGACGTTACAAAATGTGGAAAAAGGTTATTTTTCAGCAAAGTCATATCTATGTTGTAAAAAAGGGAGGGGGTTGTTTTTTTCATCACTTTTTTTTATAAGGATTGATTTTTAATAAAACAATGGATTGTATTAGTCAGTAAATATTCCGTCTGTTCAACACTTTCTGTCAGGGACATACTTTGGGAAGGGGCGTATTCAGTGATTCTCGCCTTCCAATCCATTTAATATATATGATTATAATTTTTCTCATTTATTCTCAAAAATGAATTTTAATTCCTCTGTCATTTATATGTACCTTTTAACATCAATCAATAAATCAAAACCAGCCTGACTTTAGCCCATCACATATACATAAGCTCGCAGTAGAAGGCTAACAGTTTAAATTGGATTTTTGGCAGTAATTTTGGTTCTTAAGTACATGCTGGTTAAGATTTGCAATCTACACTAACACTCTCGTTATCAAGAGTATTGGGAGTTATAGTGAGAAGATGAACGATTTGAAGAAGAAAAGGAAGAGGTGAAAAAGGAAGAAGACGTTGAAAGAACAAGAGATAGAGATAGAGACCAAGACCAATACCCGGACCAGAAGAACCCCTGCTCTCACCCTTATTAAGATTCCAGCTGAGGAATTCTACCTGCACAGAGTTCGCTACTGGTCTTGAGTAAATAAAACACGACCAACCAAAGTCGCCTCCGTGGCTGCCGCGCCGGTCGTTGCACGTTGCTACTCGCCGAGCTCTGTTTCACTAGTTGTCTCTGCTGTGCTGTTACCAGTTACAGGTTGCTCTTGTAGCTTGCTCGATCTTCTCACTCGTTCAGTGAGTCAGCTGTGTCTCATTCTCTCATCCATTATTTTGCTGTTTTACCTATGGTCGGTGTTAGTATACCCAGTCTGCTTATCTCCAAGAGGGAATACACAAAGCCGTGATCCACGTACTGCATTTGCTTGGCTTTCTCTGCAGCGATCAAAAACACTGAAACATGCTGCTTGATTAAAATGTGCTAATGCACTCCTTATTACTGTTTACTGTTTACTCTTTACTGTATAGTGTATACAATTTACAATGTATATTTCATATTATGTATCTGTCATTCAATCACCACACTCCAGAATCTCAAAAGCTGCTTTGTGCACAACAGTTATTGTTCTTGCGAGAAGTCGATAAAAATAGTAAGGTGGTATCGTGTTGACATACAACCGCAGGGCTTGCTATTCATTACAATTACGTGTTACGTCAGTGTTCTTCTCCCTGTTTTCTTCTCTCGAACATTTTTAATATTCTCGTTGGCAGTGTTTGCGCAACTATCATTCAAACATTTCTCTGCAAGGAAAAGAGAAGCGAAGATAGGTGAGGAGAGGAGAGGAAAGAAGAGAAGAGACGTCCTCTCTCTGTCTGATACTCGCATCGTACACAATGCACGGGGAGAGCCCATGCGACGAAAAGGGCGATGATGTCGACAACGCGCGGTTCATGCTGATATTCGGACTGGTAATGGCTGCCGCTATCGTCGTATCGGTGTAGCGAGCCTCTATAGAGGCAATCTCGATGACAATAGTCCTGGATAATGCACGCACGTCCGTAAAAATGCCTGTATGTGTTACGCAGTAGGTACACAACCAAATGAAAATCGGAGTAACTAACACAAGCAAAGTAAGAGATAAAGAGAAGACTTCCGGGCATAATCCGGTGTCGCAGCGAGGCGTCCCGCATCGTGCTAGAACAAATCAAGCCGCCAAGCTACGGACACCACGCCGCGCCGCCCGCTTCATTGTTTCATGCCTCCAGCTATTTCCCGCGATTGGCGCCAGAATATGCCTTTTCTTCTGTTTCATTCAGTACGGAATCAAGCAAACCAAGATAGAGTTTTTGCATTTCATTATGGACGTTACAAATAATCATCAGGAAAGAGAAAACTTTTCTAAATTAAACTGCATATAAAAGTGACTTTGTCGCAGAGAATCTTGAGAAATAATTAAAATACAATATTCAAAGTATTTTGTATTTTTATTTTATATGCTTATCTAATTTTAGGCTTCTTCTTCTTCTAGAAATTATGAATAACAAGCGACTGCTTTCTATATACATACATACATACATACATACATACAAATCATTAAATTTTTCACTTTCAGGTAATACTAACAAGAAGAACGCATTGTGTTCTTATTATTTTCTCTCCAAATATGCAGTTACGGTTTGCCAATTTTTATGATTAAATGAAAAAAAGACCGCATCTGCTAAAACTTTACAGAAAGGCATAAACGGTTTTTGTGGTTTGAGGGAGATCTGGAGGCCTTTCAAGTATTGCGCAACAACACCTTAGGGGGATTTCGGAAAATAAACACACCAAAAGAAATGTAAACTAAAGAACATTAATTCAACAACCATTTTACTACTGCATGATTAAGAAGAGACCCACTCTGCTCAGTGCTCTATATGTGCTCACATACCACAGAAAGTCAATGTTCTTCTATAGCTGTATGTTTGCAGTCCTTAAGCGATCATTATAAATTATAGCACATTACAATTAGAATTAGTACAAAATTAAAGGAACTACAATTGCAAGAAACTACCCTGGCAAAAGATTCATATTGAAATTTATTTCAAACAAGTCCGAAATTTTTCGAAACATTCCGGAATTTGTATCTGAATCAAACACTTTCATTCCGATCTATAATAATATCCAAAGAAAGTTTTCAATCCGCGAGGTAATTAATTTTAATAATTAAATTTTAATTAATAATTAATTTTCAATCCGAGGTCCATTCAAAATCAATCAGAACTGCTAACCGAATGAATCCGGTCAATTCGAATTAATCATATAATTAATCCGAACTTTCAATCCGAATGATGCTGGTGAATCCGAATGAAACAGGTCTATTCGAATGATTTCGAAAAATTCGGACTAATTTTAGAAAATTTCGGAATAATTTGGAAAATTTTCAATTAGATCAGAATGAATTTCAATCTGAAACTTTCGCCAGGGTATATGAGAATTCAAGTTTTTGACAGCACCAAAAAATCTTTTCTTTTTTGTTCTACGATGACAAATATTTAGAATACCGCTATGACAACAGTTTAAATTAAGATTTTCAAGTTGTTATTATAATAAAAACGCTTCCACAAACTTAGGTATCGTCAAGTGGGGTAACTTTTAACGTCAGGTAATTTGTGACACTCCTGAATAAAATTGATAGTGCAAACTACTCAAAACAGTTTCAACTAGATTATGAAATAAGCTAAGGCCTTCACTTGTTTCATATTCTAATTATAATCATTTAAAATAATTTACACTATCAATTTCGTTTCATCTTAATTTTTATGAAACTTTTGTAGTATTAGTTTTTTTAAAAGTTTTTTTGGGAACGAATGATTATTTTGAGAAAAACAAGTCATTAAAATTAAAACAATGTGACTCACTTGATATTATAAAATAGCTTTTCAAACAAGTTACAAAAATAAGTTAATTAATTATTAAATAAATGATTAAATTAATTATTATTTATTATTAATTTTATTATTATTTTATAATTTAATTATTATTTTACTTAGTTATAACGTTAACACATAAGTTAAAAAGTCATATAATATTCTTAACATATTTTTTCAAAAAAATAAAATTTATAAAAAAATTATAATATTATAATTATACAATTATTATATAATTATATTTAAATTATAAAAAAATTATGTTAATCAAATTTACAAATAATATTTTTTTTTTATTTTTTTATGCTTATTTCCTATGGGTGATTTTTTATATATTCATCTTCGAATTTAAATAAGTTTTCAACTTATTTTTTGTTTTATAATTTATTAATATTGTTTATTATAACATTTTTATGGAAATTAATTTTATTCTTTAAATTATACTTCAGCTTTTATAGAAATTCTAATTTTTTGTAAATCTCTCTGTAAATCTCAAATACGGAGGTATAGGGCTGCATTAAATACGTGGAGAGGTATTGACGAAAGAGTTGGCAAAAATAGAGTATTAAGGTAATTTTGTGATTAAGAACATGTGTTACTTACCTCACGAGCAAATTTAGATAACCAGGGGTTTTTCCTAAAATTTTTACTAATTCAAAAAAATAATAGTGCGCAGACGTAAAAAACATGAACACGGACGTCTGTGCACTATTATTTTTTTGAAATAATAAAAATTGTACTATTTCAAAATAATAATAGTGTACAGACATAAAAATCATAAACACGGATGTCTGTGCACTATTATATTTTTGAAAATGTAAAAATTGTGGAAAAAACTGGGCTTTCTAAATGTGCTCATTAATTATGGTAAGTAACACATGCCCTTAAGAGAATTTGAAAGGTGGAGAGAAGTTTTGGAAGCGGGTGAAGTCTGGTTAAACCAAAAAGCATAATTCTAAAGAATTCAGAAGTAATTGGTGAGCTTGGACCAGGTGCGCCAAACCCTGGGAGAGCGGGGTTGTAACAGGTCGAACGGCCGTCCAACCTGTTACAAGAGGGGTTGTTATGACGATTAAGTATCATTTGTGAATAATTATAAATAGTGTGTAAAAAAGTAAATAAATAAATAAAGTTCGGAATAGTGGTTACCTCCGATTCATATGGTACTACGTATACTTACGTATTTTGATGCGCTGATTACGAAAATGATAGTAAAAATTGGCGAATAGTTGTTTTTCATGGTAAAACCATGAAAAAACCATAAAAATAATTTTTTTTTGCGTTTATCTCAGCTAATATGTAAAATTTTAAAAATATGTCTCAAACAAAAGTTGTAGAACTCATCGAAATACAATTTTTTTGTTTTAAGTATTTTTTTCTGCCAGTGATAGTTTTTGAGAAAATCAAATATATCGATTTTCATTTATAAAAAACTCATATACCATGACCCTTCACATTCTAAATGGAAATCATTAAAAAAGAAAATTATTATAAAGGGAATTGTAAAGAAAAATGACAAAGGGAATGGCAAAGGGAATGATAAAGGGAAATGGCAAAGGGAATGGTAAAGGGAATGGCAGGGGAATGTTAAAGGGAAATGGCAAAAGGAGTGGTAGTGGTAAAGGGTATGGCAAAGGGAATGGGAAAGGGAATGGCAAAGGGAAATGACAATGGGAATGGTAAAGGTAATAGAAAAGGGAACGACAAAGTGAATGGTAAAGGGTAAAAAGCGTAAGTAGGTACCAAACCGAAACCAATGGAGATACGATTGTAATTGTAAAAATGTGTATTTCGATGAGGTCTACAACTTTTATTTGAAATATTTTTCAAAATTCCCATTATTTACGAAAATAAATGGAAAAAACCATAATTTTAAGGATTTTTTTATGGTTTTCGTCATTAAGTTCAAATTTGCGCCAATTTTCACTATGATATTCGTAATCAGCGAATCAAAATACGTTAGTATACGTAGTGCCAAATGAATCGGAGGTAACCACTATTCGGAACTACACCCAAAAATAATATCGCATGATGAGTGTAATTAATTAATTTTGTCTGGAAATTAAAAAAAATCTATTGAAACTTTTTTCGAACTTTAATTAGACAAACAAGGTTTATATATTTATATACATTTAGATTCTTATAAAACTTTCGATTCTGAAAGAAGGGAAGAGCAGAGGGGGAGGGCTACGTGAAAAAGTTTCGCCCGACCTGTTTGGAAAAAGATTGGCGCAACTGGCTTGGACTTATAATCCGGTTTCTGGAACTTTCCAGATTCACTCTTTGTACTCCTGGATCCCTGTCAATTCGCTGTCGTATGACGTACATAACCTACATAAACCAATTTAGAGGTCATGTTTTTGCCGAAAAATTATTAAATATTTTTCTTTTTTTTTGTGGATCACTAAATCGTACCCAGTTTTTAGTATTCGTTTATTTTCAAAATAAGATAAGTAATTTAATTATGTATTAAATTACCTATAATTAAGAAACAATTAAAATTTTTGATGCGAAGAAAATTAGAAAAAATTATTTTCTAGCCTAAAAAATTGAATCTATTTAAATCCCTTTAAATTCTGTCGGAATCGGATTCAATTCCTTTTAATTTTTTAGAATATCTTTTTTCTTTACCGATACGGAGATATTATAATCTGTATTATAAAAGAAATATATTATTACCTTGTACTAGTTATAATCTTTATTTAAATTATATAAATAAATCTATCTATAAAAGATTTATATAAAACAAATAAATAAAATAAACATTGCCAAATGCATTACATTATTACAAAAGTAATATTTACATGTTAACGACTTATATTTCGAAATTTTTGAATTTAATGTTTCAAGTGTACAAGTGCACATCGACACATATTGATTCCTTGTATTTTGAGATGTTTAAATTAATGAAGAGATGCCTCTTTTCTACAATGAAAAAGCAGAAAAAGAGCAAGTCAGTCGTCAACAAGCCGCTTATATTACTCGTTTCAATTCAAGGATCTTGGAATCGATGCTCGGAGAAAGAATAAGGGGAATGCGAACCCGCGAGTACTATAACGAGGTAGAGTGGGCCACGAGGAAAGAGAAATATGCGTAGCGTAGGACGAAGGACAACGAGGCGAAGGCAGAGTACATCATGGAGGGAGGCAGAGGAGCGAAAGCAGAGTTTAGATAAGGGGTATGAGGAGGGTGAAGGTGGGGGGCGGCGGTGGCGGTCCGGGGGGAGAAGTATGCATTGTGTGCCGGACATGAGACTACAACCATGCCGAGAAGGATGGTCTTGAGTCTTATTGGGTCTTGGGTCTTGGACGTTAAAGGCTCGAGCTTCTAGGAACTAAAACTGAAAACATTTCATTCGGACTTGCAGCACGAGAGTGTTCTTGCATTGGCGCACGACCATCGCAGACAACAGATGAAGCTTAGATGCCTGAAAATATGAAACAATTTCTGTCCGACTACAATTTTTTTGTATCCCTATTATCTCTCATCGAACTTTTTGTCGTATGCAATTTAGGGCCGTTCAATGTGTGTAAACCTCTGACTCTAATAGACCGTCGAAGCCTATCCATTTGAATCTTTTTAAATCTTCGGGTTTTTCTTTTTCTTTTTAAATCTCAATTTTTCTTTCTTTTTGTATTCTTCATTTATCTCCGCCAATAAATTTCCTATCCTACACCCATCCTAGCCAATCTTTCTTTATTCTCTGCCTAATATACACACCAATCTTTTTCTAATTATTTCTCTAATTATTTGAATACCATTCTTTTCACATCTATCATTTTTTCATCACTTCAATCCTTTTTTATCTCTCTTGAAGTATACTATTAGCAAGTCTATTTCAACCTTTACCTTTCTATCCATATCTATCTTTAATTTAATCATCTGAATTCTTTTCTATTCTTTTCACAATCTGTTAGGAAGCCTATCCTTTTTCTTCCTTATCTTACTATCCATATCTATACTTCTATAATCATTTCGATCTTTACCTTTATATCTATGTCAATCCTTAATGTGATCATTTAGACATCTCTATTCTTTTCTATCCTTTTTTACAATCTACTAGGAATTATATCCTTCTCAATCACTACCTTTCTATCCATATTTATCCTTGTATAATCATTTCAATCCTCTTCTATCTTTCTTGACTTATACTACCAAGTCTAATCATTTCAAACTGTATCTTTCTATCCAAATCTATCCTTTTTGAATAATTTTAATACTTCTTTATTTCTCTCGAAGTATATATAGTACCAACCCTATCCTTTTCATTCCTTATCATTCTATCCATATACATATAATTATATATACTTGTATAATATAATCATTTCAATTCTTTTCTATCTATTAAGGTATACTATCAAGTCTATCCATTTCAATCTTTATCTTATCCTTTATAATCATTTCAATCTTTTTATATGAGACAAAATTGACCAAGTGTGCCCGCCTAAAATGTTGTTATCCCCGATTTCATTGAAACTGCTAAACTGTAGTAAGCAGAGCTGGGCACAGTTAATCGAAAAGTTAACTCAGTTAATCGTTAATCCGTTAATGTGTCTAAAATTTAACGGAAGTTAAATTTAATCAGTTAATCGTTAACGTTAATTTTTTATATGAAGAAAATAATTTCCCCTCTCCCCTGAATCCATCCAAAAATGTATCAAGACTATAAAATATCTTTTTTTGTTTGTATAATACTATTTTAGGTAATATTTACTAAAAATAGTATGGTTCTCTATTATTGACAATTTTTCATATGTTGCAAATTGCCCTTCATGAACAGAAGCATGTCGAAATTTTCGTCTGA
The DNA here is from genome assembly GCA_904066015.1 of Synergus gifuensis. Taxonomy (NCBI): domain Eukaryota; kingdom Metazoa; phylum Arthropoda; class Insecta; order Hymenoptera; family Cynipidae; genus Synergus; species Synergus gifuensis. The sequence goes on from CAJFCO010000144.1 coordinate 534,631, forward strand.
CAGGCATGATCTCTTCGCCTTCAAGATGTCTTTTCCTATGGAGAACATCCACTCCACTCCAGCACTGGATGGTATTGTTGTGTTATATTTAATGAACAAGTCCACCATAACTTGCTCACCCAAGAAGACAGCATCCGTCAGAGAGTCTTTGGAACTTGTATTCAGCCAAGTATTGACCAGGTTCTGAGCTTTTGTTTTTAGTGACTTATGGCTGTTGCTGCTTTCTTTCGATTAAGTAACGGAATGGTTAGACTTGTTCTTTAAATATAACACAATACCATCCAGCGCTGGAGTGGAGCGGATGGATTTTAAGAGTTAAAGGAGGTTAACAGAAGTTAAAGTTAACGAAAAATTTAACTCAGTTAATTAACGGATTAACGGATTAACGGACCAATTAACGGTCTTGCCCAGCTCTGATAGTAAGTACTAGTGAACTTTTTCAAATCCTGTAAAGGAGGGTGTGTCTAGTACATCGGATTGTTAAAATAGAGGGGTACGAATTTTCAATGTCTTACCCCATCCTCTCATTTTCAATTCATAATAACTTCTGTTAAACTCGTCCAATTTAACATTTTAATATGTGCATTGGAAAGCTTTTTTCTTGAACGTGTCAATAAGCAGGTTAAAAGATATAGAAGTGGAAACATATTAGTGCAAAAAAAATATAAAATAGACAGATAAGGAAAAGGATAAGATAGATAAAAGAGGGGTCTAATAGGTGAATTAAGCGCTGGACAGCGAACTCAATGTGTCTGGGTTCGCGTCCTCATAATATATATATACGGATTTTTGTTTTCAATCTTATATTATGTGTTAGTGATAAGATTAGAATAATATGTATGTACATATTATACAAAATATTGTATTTATGGCTCATTATAAATAAAAGGTCATTTTTGACTACTACGAATGTAGAGATCGCAATAATCGATTTTGGGTTCGAAACTAATTTTTTTCTATTGTCTTAGAGGTGTCAAATATTATTATTATTATTATTTTATTAAAAACATTGTAAATTTTGTCATCTTTTAGTAACAGATATTAAATAAGTATAAATATATGTCCAAAATCAAGTTTTATTTACAATTTAGTCCAAAATTTCAACCAAAAGTCAGGAAAAATGAATTTTTCTTCTCATTTTTATTTGAAAAGAATATTTTTAATATATTTTATATGTTTTATATAAATATTATAATAGAAAGATTATTTACTAACTATGTTTCCACATACACAAAATATTACGCGAAGGCAAAAATGAGCGCCTTTTGACAAAATTAAAAAAACGAAAATGAGGAGCACGCTTTTGATAATTTTTTTTGGGGTAGATATAATCATAATCTGCTAGAAGTAATGAATAAATATCAAATTACTTGGTTTATATTTTAATAAAAAATTTATTTTGTATAGTATGTGACGTCCGAGATAAGAGACGCACTTACCTTTATTATATTATAGAGTTGTTCCTCGTTTTCTATCCGGTGGAAAGCGTGATAATAGAATTATCACGCAATGCCACTAGAGTCGGGGACGAGGATAACTGAACAGAG
>CAJFCO010000144.1:536277-569427 GCA_904066015.1 Synergus gifuensis
TGGAAACCATAAATTTTAGTTGTACCATATTTTACTATTTCTCTGGTTGTCACATCCATACAGTTTATTCCGTGAAGAGATAGACTGAGGGATAGAAAGAGATAGGAAAAGATATAGCCTAGTAGAAACGACGGATACACGTATGAGTAGAAAGAAGCTAGTGTTTGATGGATACTATAAGTGTGTACTTGGGAGGAATAGAAAATCTCTATTTTCAAAAATTTCTATCCCTTTCTATCTTTTTACATCCAACAGGTTCGTGTAAAGTTCACTCTTTTACGCAAGCTCGGTAAAAATCATCTTATAACTTTGATTATGAATGATGTTAAGGTTTTCGTCTTCTATTCGTTTTTATCCGTTTTTTAAGCTTTCGCTAGACGACGTCCAGCTTCGTCAGGATACAATTTATTAGAATCAGTTTTGTGGGTGACGATGAGACGATTATTCCCATAGGGCTAACAAATTATGACACATTAATTTAACATATTAACAAGTCATCGCATGTATATACATATAGTGTATAAGGAAAAAAAACCCTTTTGTTTAAAAATGTATGTTTCAAAAAAAAAATATAATAATAATAATAATTTGTTATGTTCGAAAACATTATACATATATCTTTGTAAAATTTGGTTTCGACAGCATCAAACGTGTGCGCAAGCTTATTCGAAAGACACACAGACTTTCAGTTTTATACGAGTAGATTGTAGAATATTTTGCTATGGGGGGTGGGTAAATTGGCGAGAATACGTACCTGATAAGATTGAAGTACGTTGGGATTTATTAGACGTAGGGGTGGAGTAGGCGGTACTATCCAGTGGTGGGGTTAACTTGGGCGGGATCGATTGCTGTACCAGGGATGTGGATAAAGATATTAGGTCTTGTGATCGAGATATGCAAAATTGTTGCTGTGCTTTATTTCTACCTGTGTCCTACTTCTATATAATAGACTCCCAAACAACAAAACTGGTTGCCCTTGGTATCCAAGAAATTGTTAGAAAGGTACAAAAGTTGCATTTGTTAAAAAATGTTATTTCTGTAACTTTGTGTATATAATCACCTCCAGTACCTTAAAGGAAGACTATAATCTCAAAATTATTTGTGATATAGAAAATTTTAACGACGTATGTGTATATTTCAAACTAATAAATGTAAACACAACGAATGGGACAAAATAACTATAATCTTCAATCAGACGCGTGTAGAGAAAACCGTACAATTATGAATTAAGAATGAGTGGTGTCAGTAAATGTAGTGAAAGAAAGATAAGCAAAGGGTCCTGTTGAAGTTGCTGCCTGGCGCCGCTGACGCCGACGGCTTGTTGATTCACGTTCATTATGACATTTTGTCGTAATGCCAATTTTAAATCAGACACAGGTCCGATTTTCAAAATTAATCTTATTATAAAGCGGTTACAGCCAGGGATGTGGGGCGATAAATTTACTGGTAAATTACCGGTCATGACCGTCAATTACGGCAAGAAAATTTTTATCAATTTTGACAGTCAGTTTACCTTACCGGTCAGAGTCATTCTGACGATCAAAAGTAATATATAGAGATGACTGGGAAAAATGTGCAATTCCTTTGGAATTTTTTTTTTTCGTCGAATCTACAATAACTACAACTTCCCCATTTCGCTGTTTTTAAACGCTAGAGATAGCGATTTGCAATTGTACTTAATCTCGATTCTCCGTGGAGCTATATCGATTCTCGATATTTCTCGTATTATATTTTCTCATTTCTCAAATGTACTACATTAATATAATGTATTGTTTAGCCTAATATTATTTTTTACGGAAACCATTGTGATTTATCTACTGTGATGTGGCGAAAGCTAAATGTGATGAATAATATAGGTATTCGTAAATTCATGCTATCACTGCGAATCTGAATAGCAATACTAATATTATTATATCTAGAGGCTTCAAGTTCTCATATTTAGAAATAATTCCAAGGTTTGCGTGCAAAATCTTGAATCTTTATAATTGAGTTTAAAAATCTTTAGATTTGTATGCAAAATATATTTTTTCCAAGCGATGTAAAAATAGATATTTAGCTTCTGAGTGTTGCAATTTGGAATAACTTCTACCAGCATTGGAAAAATGTTAATATTACTATATACAATACGGTCACATTTTTTCGTCGAAATTTCGGTCATTACCGGTAATTACTGACCGGAAACAAGCTCTGACGGTAAAATGGAATTAGAGTTTCACAATTTGACCGTAATTGACGGTAAATGACCGTTAGAAATTACCATGACCTGACCGATTTTTTTCTGACCGCTAAACTCACATCCCTGGTTACAGCAGAGAATATCATTTGTAAATTTAAAAATTATGCATAAAAAAGTAAATGTTCTTGAATCAGGTGAACTATTACGCGCTTACCTACTTCTCCCTATTGAGCAAAACCGCCGCGCCGTTTACTTGAATTGGAAAAATGCTCCAACTGCTGCTGATGTCAACGTCTATAGTAAATGTTTCAGAAGCAAAATTTTGAAATAGCAACAAAAGTAGCAATAGCAACAGCAATCCAGCAGTCCGTCAGACACTTACTAACTCGTCCTCCGTCACTTGTTCGTTCACTTACTCACTCGCTACTTGGAGTGTTAATTAGTTAAGGTTGTTGGTAGGGACTAAATTACACCTCCGGAGCTACTCAAAGGAAGCAATTACTGGTGTGCAACCGGAGGGGAGTCGAACTCACTAGCAGCTGGCTGCTGCCTTGGTCATTATCGTCGTTGCCATATTCATCTCAATTCAGACGCGTGACTTATTCATATTCACTTTTATCCGTAATAACATATGACACCCAGCACTTGAACTTCTTGTTCTTTTTTTAGAAACGTACTAATTTAATGAAATAATCTTTGACGAAAAATAACCATTTTTATTCACTCAAGGTTCATGATGAATTTTAATTTTTTAATTATTTTCCAACTCTTTTTTACAAACCTCTTTGCCTACCTTGCAACCTTCCCAGAATTAAAAAAAAAAAGAATAAAATTTTTTAATTAATATATCTACATCAATATTATTCACTCTTTCTTAATTAATTCTAAAATATTAATGTCAATTTGTCCATTTTTTTGGATACTGGAACTGCAGACATATGGTGATTTGATTCAAAACAAACAAGATACACAAGTATTGATAGTACTGAAGAATGTGATAATGGTGAAATTAATGACGTGATTTTACTTGAATATTTAAATAGTTTGTCACCATCCAGTATGCCATCTTACGAATTGCGATTAATAATTAATTCTGTATTGTAATATTTATTAGAAATCTTATTATTTTTAATCAACGTTTGCAATATCAATTAAACTTTTACGGGAGATAAAAAAGGAAATATTGTTTTCCTATATACAGAACAACCCTTTATTGTGAAAATATTTATCCTTTTTCCTTTAAAAGCACAAAGACAAATGTTTCATAAAATTGCTCTTGAGTTAAGAAAGTATTTACTTAATCATGGTCACTTTTATTATATGTCGTAATTTAAAGAATTCGTTTATATGGTAGTTTAAAAATTTGTTTAAGTTGTCAAAAAAAGTCTAAATCAAATTAAAAATTATGCTTATAAATAAATCTGTAGATAATATTTTACATAAATTTTTTACAAGTTTAGATATTTTTTGTGTTCACCTCATTATGAAATATAATTATAAAAATTAAAAAAAAAGAACTTCCATGTTTATGTGACAATTAAACATCAAAGTTAATTGAGAAGAATAAGGTAAGAGTCTAATAATCCTTTGATTGATTATTATAGGTATATGTTTCAATTTTCGCATTTTTGTAGATCCAATAAGGAGGAATTGTTATGAATTTTAAGAAAGAAACAATTTAAAGTTTATAAAAGACGCCATATAGAGGCGCGCGCGCGAGACATCTATTATAGTAAAAATGATTAATTCATCATACATTGAGAATTGAACCTCATATCGCCCTGGGCCTGATTTGTGATTTTTCAGCGTTATAGCTTCCCCATACACAAATACCTACCCAAGAAACAAATAAGGTAGTTGCACACCGACAAGTGATCATCTACAGTACAGCTCGATCCCAGAAAGTCGAGGATTTGCATGGGGGAAATTTATCGCTTTCCGTGTGAGTCCTGCCTGTTCCTTCTGAGTGGACGTGTCTATAATAGATGCTTCTCTGCGTAAGTCAAAACCCTGTGTATTGTCTTATACAAGGTATGCAAGGAAGGTCCTACCGCAAGTATAAAAGTGGTTTAGTGTTCGTGATTGAAAGCGTCTTAAATAAATGAATAGTCTAACGCCAGGTTATTTTAAAAATGCAAGACATTTTCAAACCATCACATCATTTCTTCTTTCTATTTTCCCTTTCTCTCAGCGTATCTAAATGGTTCCATTAGGGGGTTAGTGGTCTGACGTGGACTAAGAGGGAAGAGATTCTGCACGCTGCTTAAATCTCGGTTCTTGCGGAAAGTGGGCTATAGGACGTGATTGATCGGAAGTCGAGGGTTCCGTTTACGCAAGGAAGGGCAATAAATTGGCGAGTATGTGACACTTCAAGGGATTCTCTTGTCCATTACTTTACCCAAAATCTCCCTTTTTTAATTTTTATATTTTTAAACATATACATATACAAAAAATTTGCAAAAATTTAATCGATGTTCGCTTACCGATGGATGATGTTCATTTGCAGGACGGGCCACGTATGTTAGGGAAGTCAGGGAAATGCGAGTAGTTACGGTAAATAGAAATTGACATTTATGTTAACTATGTTTTATTTTTATATTATTTATAAGTACATAGCTTTTGTAGTTTATTTAACAGATTTTGGAAACTTTTTAAGGATTTAGAAAGTTTATAAAGAATTTACAGACATTCTTGAGATTCTCTAGTTTTCTAATAATTTCAAGAGATTTTCAATAATTTTAAAGGATTTTTAGAGGTTTCTAGAAATTTTAAGGTATTATAAATATTCTCGTGGATTTAATCCTTTTAAAGGATTTTAAAAGGTTTGTAAGAATTTTAAGAAATTTTGATTTTTTTATCAAGTGATTTCAAGGGATTTGAATGTAAATTTTAATATTCCAATATTTCATGGAATTTTAAAAGATTTCACAAGATTTTTAAGATTTATAAAAGAATTTGTAGAATTTTAAGGAATTTCAAGAGATTTTCAAAAATTTTAAGAGATCTTTACGTATTTTAAGGGATTTAAATTTTTTTCCTGGGATTATAAAGGATTTTGAGAATCTTGTAAATATTTAAAAAATTTTCAAAACTTATTTTTGGTTTTGAAAAGATTTTGAGATTTTTGTTTCCAAGAATTTTTATTTAGAGATTTTAATGGATTTTAGGAAATTTTGAAGTTCCTTATTTAATTTTAATGGACTTCACGAGATTTTTATGATATGTAAAAGATTTTGTGAAATTGTAAAGAATGTCATGGAATTTTAATAGATTTTAAAGAATTTATGGGATTTAAAATATTTTAGTGTAATTTTAAGGAATTTAAATATGTTTCTAGGAATTTCAAAAGATTTTAGCAAATTTTAAGGGATTTTTAAATTTCCTCGTGGAATTTTGAAGGATTACAAGAAATTTTAAGAGATTCTTAGAAATTTTAAAAGATTTTGTAGATTACTGAGAAATTTAAAGCATTTCAAATGATTTTGCTTCCTCATAGAGGAAGTTTTTTAGTGGTGAAAAAAATCCACTTTCTAAAAAAAGGTTTTTTTGAACATATTTTAATTCTAATATATCTAATATGATGTCCTGAAAAATTGTCTGGATATATGTATGTATGTGTGTGTGTTTGTATGTTATGCTTTAAACGATCCTGCAATATCTTTAGAACGCGTATACATAAAATGATGAAATTTGACATATTTATTCCACTATTTTCCAAGTTGAATGTTTTTTACAACTGTTTACCAAAATATTAAGTTTTACAAGTTTCGTGAACTTTTATAATTTTCGTAAAATTCATTTTTCCACTATAAATTTTCAAATATTCAAAATTTAAAGCTAATGTAAGGAAAATGAAGATTCCTTTCATCGAAACGAATTGATTGACCTATATGATCAATGCATTTCATTAAAAAATAAGAAAGTTATGCTTAATTAATTTTTTAAAAATGAATTTTTCGAATAAAAGTTCTCAAATAATAAAAATGTACAGCTGATGTAAGGGAAATGAAGAAGATTTCTTGTGTCCAGACGAATCCATTGACCTATAAGATTAATGCATTTTATTGAAAAATAAGAAAATTGTGCTTTATTGTAATTTTAAAAAATGAATTTTTCGACTATAACTTCTCAAATAATCAAAGTTTAAGGCTGATGTAAAGAAAATAAAGTTTTCTTTGTGTTGACACGATTCAGGTGAACTAATATTAATTCATTTTATTAATTAATTAATGCTTCCTCTATGAGGAAGCAAAGTGCTCATTGAAGAAGCACAAAAGTTAATACAACTTCACAGCTAGTTGAAGAATTTAAAAAGATTTATTAGTGAAAAATTAAAGAATTTTATGGAATATTGACAAATTTGAAACAAACCAAATGGAAAAGTCGGACTTATGGTGAATCTTACGAACGACATAGTAACGCTCCAGTTGTAAACAAGGAGCAATACCAGTACTGATCAATCGCAGTTACTGAGCCGAGCGTTGGCGCGGTACTGGTTCAGTACTGCTCCAGTACTGAAGTGTTGGCTAGAATCCAACTTGGGACTTCTTTCAAGTCTCAGCATAATACGAGTTTATAGAAAATAAAAATTTATAATTCGGGAATTATTGTACAATAGCTTTTCGTTAAAACAAAATTGAAATTTTGTTGAGCAACTTTTTTTTGACATAAAAAATGTTTTTTCTGCCAATAGAATATCTTATTGTATCAGTCGATATTGCGGGTTTACTTTATGAACAAGTGAACATTAAAAATATTAAAAATTTCATATACATATTTTATTTATTGTTAATGCACAAGTGTTTTTTAATGAAATTATCTCGAGATAATTTAATATTAGCGTATGTTTGAGTGCATTGTTGAAAAACGGAAACATACTATCTTATGAGATAGAGCAATGGTTAAGGTTTTTTACTTTTCGTTCCATACACACGTCATGCGTTCGATTCCCCCCAGCATTGCGTGCGAAATTTTATTTATTATAGATGCGTTAAAATTTACAAATATCGATTATTTATAAGTATAACTATAATATATGGTATCTACGAATAAAACATGTTCTTAATTAATAATAATTGTTTTTAAGACATTTATTTTTTCATTGTACATAATTTATCCAAGACCACCTCAGGCCCGACAAACAACTCCCAGCCGAGTGACATTTCGTACTAATGCCAGTATCCAGCCGTTTTCCATCCTGTAATATGATAGTAATGCGCCAGTAGTCCAGTATGTACCAATATTCGAGCGACGATACTAGCACGGTACCAAGCCAGTTGTACATTTCCACCTGGTCGATTTCGTAGAATTTTAAGAGGTTTCTAGGAATTTCAAAGAATTTTATCGTGGAATTTTTAAGGATTCTAAGAGGTCTTTATATTTTTCAAAGATTCCGCAGATTTTTATCGGATCTCAGAAGATTTTATTGAGTTTCAAAAGATTTAAAGTGATATACGAAATTATTGAAAAATTTCTTTAACATTATTAGTAAAAATTTTTCCGCATTTTTAATACTTTTCTGTCTGTGTTTGTCTGAAAGTCAGGGAAATTGAAAAATTGTTTCTTTCCCGGCCACCCTGATTTGATTGATTCAATTCTTGTATTGTTATTGAATATTAAATATTGAATATTGAGTATTAAATATACTGTTATACGAAAAAGTGTGAAACAAGTGAAAGAGTACAAGATCAGAACAGAGATGGCGTGAGTTGTGCATCGCATAGTAGAGACACCAAAGAAGTTAGAGAGAAAAATATGGGCCTTTTGCAATGTTGCCAGGCCAGTAGTTTTCCTACTAGATCTAGTAGTATTTGATGGGGCGACAGTAGGAAAAATTAGTGTCAGTAGTTAGTAGGAATTTTTAGTAGTATTTCGTAATGGAGCAGATGTAATTTAATTTAATTTCTTTTTTATGTAATTTCTCGAATAGGTACCAATTTAGCGTACAATACAAGTACAAGGAATACAAGCGATGCAGAAACCAAAGAAATCGATGATATTTTTGCTATCCCGACATTTGAGTGGGAAAATTCGATTTAAAAGTGTGCAATTTTTTTATTTGTAATATAATTAATAAATTTATAATAAAAGACATTGAAAATGGATGTATTGTTAAGTTTAAAGTAATGCATTTAGTTCGTTAGTTCATTCAAATCATTTAAATACGCTTTTCGCGCATGGTCAGTAGGATTCTAGTGATTCTAGTAGGATTTCTGTCTCTGTCTGGTAGAAATGTTCTCATCCTTTTGTATATGTGCAGTATCGCCACCTTCTGTGCCGTATTTCACGCCACTCCTGTTCTGGGGGTTGATTAGGAAACTTTTCTCATTTTTCACATTTTCCACGTAAAAGAAAAATTCTTACGCTGACAAAACAACATCGGTGGCTTTTGAATTTTGTTGGCAAATAAAAACCAACGAAAAATGAAAAGCGAGAATTGGGCAGTTAAGAAACTTACATACGTAATCGACCCCTTCCTTGTTTCATGCTCTCTCCTAGCGTTGAAATAAATACGATCATTTGGAAAATTTATACTTTTATACGACTTGGTCTTGAATCAAGACTGTTTTTTTTTTCATCTAATTTTGTTATGTGGATTGTATGTTATAAAAATCTACCGATGAATATTCAGAAAGGTTATTCAGGAAAAGTGAAGTCTCACTTGTAAAGTCTCATTATTTTATAATGTTCTTCTTAATCGGGAAATCGGGCAAGTATTTCCAGATCGCCTGCGTCTCATGCCGGTAACCAATGCCGGAATAATTTAATGATCAGTTCGAGAGCACTGAGCTCATTGAGCGCTGCTCGTTGCGTGATCCACCGATGCGACGCGATGCGATCGCGCGTCGCTGATGTGCATATATGCAAGATCGAATCCTACAACTAACTCGAAGTTCTTTACTCATGTGATAGTTGAGCGTCAAAAAATGCGATTGAGAGTAACTAAGCTCACGAAGAGTTTGGATCTCCTAAGAGAGAATTCAAATATTCTTTTTTCTTTCTTAAATTCGGTTCTAGGGCTAACCACACTCATGTGACTGGCGAATCTCATTTCGATGTCATGGACGAATGGACGAGTGGAACGGCCTCTTACTTGTGCGTCATTTCATTCCCATTGTAGCTCAGAATTCTTTACTCTAGACTGAATGGGAAAAATAGGGAAAGAGGGAAAAAGGAAAATTAATTAAAAGTAGACGGGAAAATCATTGGAAATTCGTACCAACTCAAGAAGAATATCTCTCAGTATATTTATATTCTCCAGTACTTGATTTTTAGCCGCTGAGTGTAGGTATATGTATATGGGTGATTCCATTATCATATTTACAACTGAAAAATAAAATTGTCTCGAATATCTTTTTTCGTGTTTTAGATAGACAGATAGTGTGGCTCGAGTCGGAACCGATCGGGGCCCGGTTGACGCCCTACCAAAATTTCTGCACAGTACCACCCCAGTACTGACGCCAACTCCTAGGCGAGTTACCTTATGTGATGATGCCAGTACTCAGGCCTTTGCCATTCGGTATTACATATACCAGTACCGCGTCAGCATCAGAAATCCTTATGCGGTACTGGAATGGTATCGCGACAGTTTTAAATTTCCACTGTAAATGTATGCGTATAATAATAGAGGAGAGTACCCTAATATCAGATACCAACTATGTTTGGTGTGATTTTCGGAATTCTATGGACGGAATTTAAAAGTAATATAGGTCATTTTAAAGGGAATTCAGTTTACCATAAGATTCTGAAATGAACAATTTTATTAAATTTTTTTTTTCCTGAAAATCCATAAAATGTAAAAAAGTGCTTTTTCCAAACTCGTCAAACTATTCTCATAATATGAGATAGTCAGATACCCCAGGAAAACGCTAATAAAATGTAAAATAAAGTATTATTTTTAATGAAAAACTTTATTCTATGTTTCCGAAGTATAATTTACATTTACATTTACATTTCTCCATGTTTTCAAATTCTAAAGAAAAACAAATCAAATTAAAACATCCTTTCTGTAACTTTGGAGCACTTATAAATGTCTATTTTCATCCATTTCATAGTACGAATTTAAAAATCCCCTCTAGTCCGTCACCCCCACCTACCTAAATGCACGTAAAAACACTTGTAGAATTGCGTATAAAGCTTTCCTGGGGTGCGATTCTGTAATTTCACTTTCACTTTCACCTCACTTCAGGTCGTGAATTTAAAAATGCATATTATGAGAACCACACTGTGCAACTACACACTTACTATGCCTAACCTCTACAATGAAAAACTTGAACACTGTCGATATTTTCCTACTTAGTTATTCAATCCCTATCTCCCCAGGCAGACTTCACTGCTAAATACTTAATTAATACATAATAAATAGGATTTAAAGATTTACCTTCCAAGAAATCGACCAGCACGGATTTTACAAAAAGTTCGCTCAGAATCTATTGAAGCACAATAAAAATATGCATTTAAATTCATTTATTTATTTATTTTTTTTTTTCATTTTTTCATTTTCTCATTTTTTTCGTAATTACGACAAAATTACTTTTTCTTCAAGGCCTACAAATTAGTGATAGAACGAACAAAGTGCGTCTCTTAGTTTAGCTAAAACCCCGCTATCTCATATTACGAGAATATCTCATATTCGGGTACTCTCCTCTATTTGAGCTTTTTGACATATTTCAAATAATATTTACATATTTAATACAGCTTTGTAGCACTATTAATTATATAGGAGCTGAGATAAATATACATGAAAATTAATAAAATTTTAATATTTCCATAATTCCTATCTTTAAAGACCAATATCTACAACTTTATAAATAATTTTCGTGTGAAAAACAATGAATGGGAATAATTTTCACAATTAAAATATGTTTACAGTGTAGTGAATCTTTTTTATTAGCGATTTTTTTTAAATATTCCAACTTTTATAGAGGAATAATCAACAATTTATGAACGCATAGTAAAAAAAAGCAAAGTCCTCATAAAATGAGCACCACAATAAATAGAACTTTGAGGCTCATTTCTTTACTTATACAAACCTTTCTTTTCTAAAAGCCATGATGATTCTCGATCAACTCAACTCCTCTAGTCCCTTAAGCGTATTATCGCTCCCCAAAGTCTTGTTCTTATCGAATTGCGAACCCTAATATAATTTCCTCTAACCGCTTAGTCAATTGATTTACTCTCAAATCAGTTGCGAGACATCATATCTACAATTTTTGAAAGTTTCCACTCCATCTTTTTTTGCACCGAAGAAGTACTGTATGTATTTACAATAGAAAGAGCGTTCTGATAGCTCAGCTGCATGCTGGGTGAATTCGTGTAATGCAGGCTTATCGCTTTGCGAGGATGAGCTGACTTTATTAATCCAGCTCACCGGGAGTTCCCTTTTTGCAAATATGTAATATTCCAGATTCTTCACATAAAACTGAGATGAAACGTCAGTTTTAAATCAATATTCAATATCTTAGTATAATAAAATATATGAATTTATCAAAAATATGTCTTTTTTTATTTTTTCAAGAAACCGAAATAGAAAAGTCAAATGGCCAATTGATTTTGAAGAGATCTATGAAGTTCGATTTAAAAAAAAAATGTTCTCGTTATAATTATTTGTTTATTTACTTAACTACCTATAATACAAATAATTTGAATGACGATCTACTTAATTTTTATAAAGAAATTAAATAAATAAATGAAAAATGTGAATCGTTTTATGAAAGAATAATTTTTTAAAAATTAAAATTGATGTCTACATTATTTATAGTTAAAAAATTCCATGTCTTGCACAATCATTCTCGAGTAATCGCGGCTGGATTTTTTGTTGAAATTATTATTAAACTACTAAATAATTTCTGGCCACTGGCGATTGAAAATTTTATTAATTTTTATAATACTACTACTAAAATAGAGGTTCCACATTTTTAAAATTTTCAAACATCGCGGAACAGACGGATCGTGTTTTATTTTATTTTATTATCATTATTTTGTTTTCTATAATAAAATAATTTTTGTTCATACAGGTACACTTGTTTGAACTGATACAGGAAATATGATAGATTATATTTGACATAATAACAGCACCTTCTATACGCAGCCACCCGTGTGTCTATTGTGCGAGGAGACCTATTCTTGAAAGAAGTATACGTTGCAGATAAATATTTGGACATCCGTGACCGCGAAAGTGGGATCAAGACGAAACCGAAGAAAGACGGACAAGAAATTGGTCAGGGTGGGACATTGTCCGAGTGCTTACCGAACCGAGATAACAGAGTTATACTGCCTTGCCATTGTGTGCGCACTTGCTGAACCTTAAGATTTATAAAAGAGTGTTCGTTCCAATAATTCCCTTTAACTCAAAGTTTCATTGTACATTGAACGGAAGCAATGATGCGCAGTGTCCTAACAAAAATTTTTTTTGCAAGACATTATAGTGTTATAAGCTTTAACACGTTCCATCACGTGGGATTTGAAGTGTGCCTAGAATTACGAATAAATTCCACATTAATGGATAATGGAATATTCACACCAGGGTTCTGCACGGAAAAAAATTCTTGGATCAAGAATATCGTCATCTTACATACGGACCATATGTCATATGAGATTGACCCAAGAAAATAAGTACTTGGTACTGCATGCTTGGAACTAGTGCATATTTTCTTAAATTGAGTATATGTATTATCAGATAAAATATATAATTTTCTTATTCCAAGAATTTATATGATCTTAATGTGAATAAAGAATTACTTGAATCAAGAATTTATATGCTACAGTTGGAATACAAAAAAAAATTGTGCTTTCACACAAGCCTCACCTACACATATATTATGTCGATCTCGAAATATACATATACATACACTATTACTTTAAACATTATTTTATATTTACACTCGAACTTGGATTGCTGTCCCACTTTGGTTTGTCAGTGGACACATATCAAGGGAGCGTGCAGGTCGAAAGTCAGCGGCGTATGTACCAGTGTTCCCTTTGCGAACTAGAGCTAATTGACTTAGAGGGTACTGTCCACTTGTGACTACGCTATTGCCGAAACGAACACTGTCGATCTCGCGGTACTTCTCTTCTCGACTCCTCACCTCCCCTCATCTATGTTTGGGACCAACCCAACTTTCTCAGTAGGCCAGAAATTCAGGGGACTCATATCCAAGTTCGAGTGTATTTAAATTAAAATTGACAACATTGGAAATTATTACATATACCATATGTATATTCTGAAAATATAGCATATTATTATGGAGACCCGGGTAATTCGTGACACCAGACATGGTCAGACATTTTATGTTTTATCTAAAATCCGTATGATATAAAAGATACTAAAAATTTTTTTTCACAAACTAGAGAGTTCAACCAATAAAAAGCAATAGTTGGTATTTTCGTATGTATAATAGTGTACTCAGGAAAAATTCGCAAACTCATAATGTCACGATTTGCCCCGGTCTCCCCTATTATAAGCTGAAACAGAAAAATCGGGTTAGCGGGAATCGAACACAAGTCTCTGCCCTTCGGGACAGCAGTCGGGCGATGTTCCACTCACCTACCAAGACATTATTAGAGTCTGAATGAAAAAGTCCATATGACCTAAATGATAAATGATGATTGTGATATTCTTGAACCAAGAATTTTTATATTGTATCAAGTAAAACAATATACTTAATTCAAGAAGGTGTAATTCATACTTTCGTTTACTCATCTTAAGAAAATACTTATTTGATGTAATAAATTATTTTTATTACATACAAGTAAATAATTGAATGGAAATAATTAAATATTTATTTGTTTTTAATATATATTTAATCGCTTCGAGTAATTTTACTGATACAATTATTCTCTTGATTTTAGAAATTCCTTTTCTTATGGTGAACTAATATTAATTTGTCTCAAGTAGAATCGGCCAAGTCCATGCGTTTACTTCAACTAAGGTGAATCTTTTTTCCGTGTGCATTCTCTCTATGCAGTTGCACTGAAAAAAACGGTTTTGGTGTAGCTAGAAATATATTGCTGAGAAAATATGGCTGAATTAGCAATATTTTTAGGCGGAACAGTAAACTATATATCTGAGATACATACAACATCTATCTCTTGTAAATAGCAAATTTAGGAGACAAAGCTACCTAATATAGGAGACAAATCTTGATATCTTTTATTTCGTATGATTATAAATATATGGTATATATAGCATCTACCTACTATTAGAAATATAGATATAAGAGCTAAATTTATTAATTACCCCAGAGATACAGCTAACAATTTTTTTCAGTGTGATTAAAAATGAATTAGGCCTGACAATCCCTATCATATAAAGCATACTTAAGAGATTTTTTTTTCCACTATAAACTCTGTTTTATAACAATCAAAACACGTAATCACTGTTAACTCTTACTCTTATATTCTTACAACTATAATTCTTTCCTTTAACGTGAAGCCAAATATTGTGCAATTTTGAGTAACTTATATAAATCGGTTTTTTTAAAGAAAGTGCGTCTTTTCATTCACCCGTCAATTTGCTAGGTGTCGTAGAGATAGGTATATAAAAAACGTCCGTAAACCTAATGTTAAGGGCATGTGATACTTTACCGTAAGAGCAATTTAGTTTCCGCAACTTTATGTAACACAATAATAAATATTTTTCAGTAAAACTAGGCCATTTACCTTCGTTTCTTACAGACGGAGGTAAGTGGCATTATAGTTTTAGTAAAAAATATTTATTATTGCGAACGTAAAGTTGCGGAAACTAAATTTCTCTCATGGTAAAGTATCACATACCCTTAAAAATACTTGCAAGGTGGCTGTCCTTTTATAGTCTGTTATTCTTTTTGAACTTATTCCTTAAATTGAATGTGGTAAATTTTGAGTATTATGCAGATATATTTTCTTCTCATTTACTCCGCTAAAGGGTTGGTTGATCGAATTAGTGAACAATAAATTTACCAAAATAACTACGTTTAAAATTGAACAAGTCGTAGAATAAGGGTGATAGGGATTGACTTTTACTCAGGATCAACGACTGACTACGCGTGTGATTCCATGTTTGCTTTTACGTCTCGATAGATTCGAAGACTTACTCGTTTCTTCCCGGTCTAGTGTTTGTTCTGAGCACACAATTTGTGTTTTTGCGTGCGTATCAACGCCGTAACTCTAAAGACATAGGGAAAGAAAATCAGTAAGAAAAGAGGAAGAGTCTATGAGGATTTATTCATAGTATTCATGCGCAAGAATTCACAAAGTAGTCTTCGATATTCAAACCGTGCTTAAGCATTAGAGCATAAATGTTTCTGTAAAAGTTTCTGTATTATAAATTGATAAATATTTAGCAAATTTAGAAATATTTAAAAATATCTTTATTGGTTTTGAAAGTTTTATACATATGAATTTTATGAATATACACTACACAGAGAAAAATTACATTTAGAATTTAGAATTTGAGGCTGACATTAATCTAGATGTTTCAGAAAATTCTGACCTCTAGATCATCAATTGTACAGTTTTTGGTGCATCAGAAGTTTTGTCTGATTTAAATCACAGAATGAAACCGACGCGGTAGATCAAAAAACCAAATGGTGCATGTAGTTAATGAACACACGAATAGGCTGAGCAAGACTTCGAGTATAAAAGGTGACAGAATATTTAACATATGGCAAGAAATTCATCACTAAATTGAGGGTTCGTGCGTGAACGAACTACTACATGCTCACGATACATACTTATAATAAGTTAAGGCTGCTAGTCATCAATATGCACATAGTTAATAAAATACAAAATACAGGTGTTACTTGGTGTGTTAGAAAAGATCTATTCTTCTCCTAAATCAGATAGGATTAAGAACTTATCGTGAAATTTCACCTCTTAAAAAACGAAGAAAGAAAATTTGTTGCCCGGCCCAAAGAACTACTATCGCTTAAATTGCTTGAACACGCTATGTATTATAAGATCTTTGCAGTCACTTTGAATAGTAGGATTGTTTATGATCAATTGAATCCATGTGTCAAGATACACATATGTACGGATAATGAGATCTGAGGAAAGGTGTAGCATATTGTCAAGAGAACTTGCTAATCAACGTATCTGCTTAGACGGTCCATTTTATAAATCCAGTGCAACGATACCTCAAACTGATTTGCGAAAAAAAAATTCGTCACAACTTCCATTAAAATATATTGGTCTGCACAAGGAAGTGAATGCCACACTTCTGAGAGTATAAAAACACTCATGGATTTTAGCACAAATCAGCTGAGCTTGCACTGAAAATCGTTGAGAAGCAGGGCCGTAACGAAGGCGGGGCGAATGAAGCAACTGCCCAACGCGCAGTCTCCAGGGGGACGCAGATAGAGTTGTAAATTGGTAATATCACTTCAAGAATGGTAGCGAGGACGAGAATATAACTGAGAATATTCTCGAGAATTTTACAACTCTAAGGATATAATGTGTGCATTCAAATATTTTTACACAGAAAATCGAAACTTCCTATTCACAATCCTAAGAATACCCAGACCTCATAGACAGTACCGCCACAAAACACCTTGATACAAGAGAGATCTACAAATTCAAACACTTTCTTCAGTGTCTAAATTTGTTGTCTGCAATCGACATCCTAGCGAATAGTTTCACAGTAAATGCCTGGGTGTCAAATTTTGATTAAAAATTGAATCAAAGTATAGCACTACGGAAAACAATTGCATCTATGTAGAAAATGTAAATGTAGTTGTAATTTTCAATACATTTATTAGTTATGTAGTTGTCAGCCATAGTATATTGAAAAGCATATCTATGGACTCTACAGCCAAAGTGTAATGCTACCTGTGTTTAGGTACAGCAAGAAAGTTAAATGGCTTGGCTGGCCATATCACATGAATGGCTCATCCAATGTATTTTACTGTGCTGACAAAAAGTATAGCTGTATTTCCACTGAGACTTGTTCCGTCAACTATGTAATGTTAGTCATGCAGCTATATTATATTGATGCCTAATTTTATATTTATTTAAATTAGAATTAAGAAAATTACACGGAGAAAGCAACCATTCAATTGCATAGTTTAACCATTTTTTTAGTTCGTTCACCCTAAACTGTGAACATATCAGCAATATCACTTGCCACAATATTCATATGGCTGCGCCAACCATAGCTGTTCTTTCCGTGTGTCATCTACTTTTGGTAAAATTCTTCGGTATTTGAAAATAGATTTCCATTACAGATATTGCATGCTATAAAAAAAATGTATATGACATAAGATATAACAGAAATATACAAATATAAAATAGTAAGTGCATAACTATGTGGATAATAATAATTTGGCCACTATAAGTTGAAGACAAGAAGGTTGACGATGGTGTAAAGGGAGAGATTTCTTCCCTTCCAAGGGTGGGTAACTGGGGAGCCTGGTTTGAGAATGAATATCAGGGAAGGTATAATTACGAAATATAAAGGTTGGGCCGATTCGCCTTGCCACTACCGCTACCCAGACCGGCAGACAGACTGATGAATATTTTACTGCTCTACAATAGCAGAAAGAACATTAGTGTGAGCCTCGTTCACCTTCCATATACCTATGCACATTGACGTATTATTCTAGCAAGATATATATATATATATTACATTTCTCGATGAATATGACGAATATAATAATAAATTTATGAAGCTCTAATACAGGTGTGATGATCTCAGGGTTTAAACGAGTTCTTCAAAACCCTTCAAAGCTTGCTATAAAAATAAACGTGTTTACTTAAATTTTGCTATTTCAACTTCAGAAAAAATCGAAATCTTTCCTTTTTTTCCTCTCGGGCTATTGGATTGCACAGCACATCTTTTAGCATCATGTTTGAGTCAGTGAGTTTCAAGTCTCAGTTAAAAGCAGTAAACTGTAAAGAAAGTTGTGTTGCTAAACTACTTAGATGTCTTAATTTTGAGCAATTATTAAAATGAACTTGTCATGTGATTGCTCTTCTCTTGATGAAAACCACCACAAAATTCCCCTTGCACACTAGTGGCATGATGATCACCGCGTGATTGGGGTTAAAGTGCACCCAAATAAGGACGGTTGCTACTTTATTGGTGTAGGGTGTGAGCAACAATGGTCTCCCCAGATATATTATAAACGTGGATTGTACTCATACTGACTGGTTGAAGCAGAGGCAATGTGCAGCGTTAATATAGCGAACGGCGAACGCTGCCAAGCTCTTTGCCACTCCACCAAGCAGAAATTGATAGGATAAATTCCGGGTCTGAATTGGCTCCGGCGAGCTGGAAACTCCGGCATCCCTACTTTTGCTTCTCCAGTCTACATCTCTCCTCTATTCGCTTCCTTCGTCTCTTACCTTTCTGGGTGAAGCTTTCCTCTTCCTTCTCCTCCATCTCCTTCTCTTATTTTCCGCTCTTGCAGACTTCTTTCTTCCTCACATGGTTTCTCTACTCTTCTTCCCAACTCAGAGGAAGATGGTTAGGTGGTTGCAAGAGGGCGAGCATCATTACTGTACGTCGTAGCAACCCCTTTCGGTAGGATGCGCATTCGCGAAAATATACCCCATACGCCCAGTACGTCGCTCGACTGTGCTATGCGCTTTCTGGCTTCGCTGACTAAGAACAATAATTCTAGAGCTAACAATGACCCTGATTATTTTCGAGTGGACTGCTATGCCGTACCGCTACCGCTGCACTGCATGTATGCTGCACCCTACTGTGCAAAATTAAAGCCACACCACGTCGCGGTAGCTACGTATACATCCTAGAGTAATCTTTTTCTTTTAAGAGATTTTATATATATTTCACTTAATTTTCCAAAGATTTGAAACTGCAGTTAAAAGGAATTACGTAATACATATATAATGAAAAAACACACAGCAAAGTAAGTGTATCATAATCATAAATAAGAAAAAGTATACACTACTGCTTGAATGTGCACTTGATAAAAATATTTACTACTAAATATCTATATCCTTGCGGGACTGAACCTACTAGTAGTCACGCAGGACAAGATAGGGTAGCGGTAGAATATGGGATAGGTGTATCGGACAGGATTCCCGACTCAGATCGGATGGGATATCAGAGGCGGCGAGTACAGGATGGTGCGGGCGATGAGAGCCCAGGGGGTAGACAAGATTATAATCTGCCCTATTATTGTGCCATCGACGTCCCGGAGGGGATTTTTCTATTTGACAATGCAGTTACACTTTTGTGCATTTAACATCGTGTACATCCCATCCATGTCATGCGTAACTAACCCATCTTACCCCTCAATATACATGTTCGAATCCACAGGAACAAAACTTTAACAGAAATGAAGGGTGGCTCATCGCCTCCTAAACCGAAAAAGGGGTCTTTGGCATAATCCTACCTGCATATGATGTTCTCAGCTTTGTTTGACGAACTTGGTGACATACGGAGGACACGTGGACCCCTCTCATTGGTTCCTTTGGGGCTGAAGGGAGATTCGATTGACAAAACGTGCTTAAATAGTTCATCAGTGCGTTTAGTACTACTTAAGCGAATGAAAAAATCAATTTTTAATAGATTATCTTAATTCGACATTGAAATATTATTCTAAAATGATTAACATTTTTAATCGACAAAACAGTTTTGGACCTTTGAAATATTTTAAGGGTTTTGAAAATTCAATAACGAAAGTTACATTGACCATATTCACACGCCCATAGTTTTCGTCATATATATATGCTTATGTTTGTCAAAGTTTTTCGAAGTCTGTTAAGCATGCAAGTATATAAAGGTTCTTTTCCGATGATACATAAACTTGCATTACTTGTGATGAACTGTTCCTTTATGTTTATCAATTAAGAAATCAAAATGTTCTTATTCAAAATACTATTTTTTTTCTGATATTAGTACATACACTAAAGAAGTACCTAAGATTACAAATTTAATAGTTCAAGGTGAAAAGTTGCCTTCTGACTACTGGTTAGAAGGCGACTGACTGCACTTAATGTACTTACCAACTAAATAGGTGTAAATACTAAGATCAGAAACTCATATTGAAATAAAATTACGGGTATAAAATGTCAATTCTCTTACACGGAAATTCTCGCATTTGAAAATTCTGGCTAATGGAAATTAGGATAAATTACCATTCGGGCGAAAAGAGGTTAGGCAGAATGTTCATTTGGTCAAAAAAAAAAAAAAAAACTTAGGTTAAATGATCAGTTGGTGAAAGATGGATCCGCCAAATCATCCTCTGGTATATCTCTTAATGATTCTCTAATGGTTGGTCCTACTATTCAGGATAATATTTTCTCTTTATTGACTCGATCTCGCACGCATAAATATGCTCTTACCGCGGATATAGAAAAAATGTATCGTAAAGTCCGGGGACACAATCTATCTAAAAATAAATTTTCATATAAGGAACGAAAATGAACCTATAAAGATATATTGTCTAAATATACCGTCACATATGGTACCATTGTTAACTATGCGACAACGATCTAGATATTAAACCGTACAATCTAGATGTTAAACCGTATAATCTATAGCGATTTTGAATTTTATAATCTAGAATTTTAGAAATTAACATCCAGTTTATACGGCTTAACATCCAGATTGTACGGTTTAAAATCTAGATCGCTGTCCCACATATAATTAACCTTCCAAGATTATAAACGGTACAATCCATTTTTCTCAGTGCAGCGATCATTCGCTTACCAAATTGAGGATGAAAGCTTAGTGCATCAGATGAGGAGTTATTATCAGCCTTTCGTGAAGAATGTGACATCACACCGAAACAAATATGTCTGGAGAAACCTATGTACAATGGTTATAAGAATCTGACCGAATTATACTAGTGCATGTAAAATTGTCCCCAGATGCTGCCGAGTTGTGGAAGACAAAATTAATTCTGTATAACATTTCTAGATTTTTACCTTATGCTTTTAATTAAGAATTTTCAGGCTTTTCATTTATAAATTTATCTGTATAGACGTTTTATGAAAGTTGTCATTTGGTCCGAAAATATTTTGCTTAGAGAACTATATCAGTAATGTGAAAGGGTAAAGACCGTAATCGGTTGTTAACTATAATAACTGTTATTTAGGTACGTGTTTACAGTGGTAATACGGCGCTTAATAGACGCAACCAAACGTGATGTCACAGGCGGTATCGACCGTCACTGTGGTTATGAGAAGATATTCGCGCAGTTGAATAAAGGGTCGCGTGTATGATATACAGAAGAGAGTGAATAGTGAGAGAGAATGAGAGTGAGAGTGGGGGGTGACCATGGACAGGGCGGGGGGGAGATATGTGGATGAATAAATATACAACCCTACTAGGCAAGCGTACTATACATTTACAGGTGGCCCCGGGTTAACATGAGAACTGAAAACTCAGTCGTAACAGATAGTATTGTAAATAGACAAATGTGGCATCGTATTATATACATAGGCTAGTTTACATGCGGGGTCCTTCGAGTATATTATGCAAATCTGTTGTTAAGTTTTCTTGCTAAGTACATTCAAAAAATTAATGAATACCTGTAGATGCAGATAATTGTGTTTTCACTGGGACTAATAAAAAAAGCTGGCGAAAAGATAAATGAGTCTCAGGTAAATTACAGTTTTGTGAAATATTAAGGTTTGTCTTGAATCTTTGACGGGCATCTTTGAGAACCTTCTTCTTGAACATATGGAGTGCGTAGTGGGCACCGTAAGCTTTCTTGGATTACGTCTAAGCGGATGAATCTTACGATCTAATATTTTCCCCAGATCCATTTATGAGTATTTTCAAGAGAAAAGCAACGCGTTTTTCGTGAAAAATGTGTGTTTTGAAAATTTTATTGCTTTTAACTTTTCTAAGTGCCTTTTTTTTAAAAATAAGTAGACTTCTGACGAAGTATTATTTTTTTACAAATCCTATGCAAATAGTAATATAAATATAATGTAAAATGTACAATTTTATGTTTCAGGTGAGTGCTGAAGTCAATTTATTATGACATACATATATTCTAATCAGAGGGAGTTATGGTATGTACTTAAAATCTTCCGTTTGTTTACATATTTTCAAAACCTTCCGTTATTATACGTTTTTTTCATTCAAGAATAGAATACTGTTTCGTTAAACAAACAAAAAATAACATTTTGTGTCAGGAATATTTTTCTCAATACAGAGGCAACATGATATCCAAAATATTATTTTTTTATAATTATACATAAAGCTTATTAAAAGTTGACTAAACATGTCAGAATTATCAACTATTCAGTCGCGGCCTCTAAGGGCAATTGCAACTCAAACAGAAGTAAATCGCTGATTCAAATGTGATGTTGTTGAGCTGCGCGCTCGGCCATCAAAAAACTAAAGCATGAGACTAACCCAAAATGACTAACTAAGTTTTAGTTTAATGACTAACTAAGTCTGAAACTTAGTCATGTGTTAGCCTTGCATTATTTTGAGTAACTTATTTTCCTGAAAGTTACGAGCGACTAACTTAAGTCCCAGAGGAAAGTCCGTCAAATCCGAAATTCGATTCTTTGATTTACTGTATAATAAGTAATGGTTATCCCACTAGCTTTGGCTACACTGATTTTGAATAACAATGTATGGAAACTTGACAAAACTACTCTAATCTCAAGCCAACGGACGGTTAAACTCGACGGCGGTGGTAGACTAGACTACAGTGATGCCGTTTCGTGTTCGCCGCACGCCGTCCGTAATTACTGGTTCCTTATTTACCGCCTGTTACACACTTCGTTAGCACATCGCTTATAAAGTAGTCGTATACCACTTAGTAAGATAGGTTACTCAAAGCCCCCCTCCCCAATCCCCTCCCCCCCCCTCTCTCTCTCTCTCTCTCTCTCTCTCTCTCTCTCTCTCTCTCTCTCATACGCCCTTCAACCCTTTCTGCCTTCTACTTCTTTTCTCGACATATCTCCGTCTTGGATTGTCGGCCTACCTGACCAGCTTAACCTCGGACAATCTTGAATGAGAGCCATGAGTTCACCCGGTAGAAGATGTGGGTATTTATGAATGAATCGCGTGCATGCCATGCCAACTGGACTATTAACGTTTGCGTGGCTGCCAGCAGTATCCAAACAGCACCTTCAAATATCAAACTTTTCTCAATTTTACTATTAGAGATGGGCGATATCAAAGCGATACTCAGAAAAAGTATCCATGCGAAAGTATCAGTACTTTAAAAACTTCCATTCCGATCCAAGTACCAAATCTGAATACAAAAGTATTGATACCAAAGAATTGAAGTGAAAGTATCGATGTATTTTATATAATACAAGTGTTTTCGTCGTTGATCTAGACTTATTTATTAATTTTTCGTTTAACGGTTTTATTTTTAAATTTTGGCCGATCAAAAGTGATTGATATTAATAAAACTAGGGGTGCCATTGTGAGCTCACATTCTCATCACACTTCGTGCGCTTGAATTCATTTAAAATATATCATTGCTGCTATATTTTAAATGAAGAAGAAAACTAATTTACTTAAGGTTCTATCGACCTTAAGGAATACATTCTCATCACAGTACTCGTGCTTCACACTATGTTTCATTGAGATTTGCGTTAAAATTTTTTTAAAAAATATTTTTGATGATTAAAACAAAAAATAATCATAATATTAAAAAATGGTCCAGTAAGAATTTGTAGATCTTTTAAAGACCAATAATTACGTTCATATAATTTTCTCTGTATCACGCGTTATTTGGCTCATAATTTGAATTTTCGATTTTTCAAGAAAATTCAAAAAATTGTTACGACAGTCCTGTAGAGCGTTCAAAAAGATATATTTTTCATCGTTTAACTTTTTTTCATATCGCGCATTATTTGGCTTTAAATTAATTAATTTTTTTTTTTAGAATTTTCAAAATGCTCTAACTTTTTTAATTTTTATCAAATATGGCTGGCCAACGAACTCGGCTTTCATTTTAGGACACTAAAAGAGTATACCAAAGGCCAATCCAATCGGTTAATTCTTTCTAAAGTTATCGTGAACGAAAAATAAAAATCTAGACACCCCCCCCACACACACAGAGAGACATACAGACGTATTGGTAAAACCATGTTTTTCGGGTTCAGGGGGTCACAAAACGTGAAGATTTAACAAAAAATGGGGGGGTCAAATTTTACACAAATATAATACATTCTCCGATGATAATGTAAAAAGATTGATGTACCTATGTAATATTGTAATAATATAATCGGCTCTCTCGCGAAATATTTCCAAACCTCACTTGGAGCCTTCTTTTTTGTTCCACTAGCTCGAACGCAGGCTCTGCCCGCGCATATACTTTGTTTTTAAATGTTATAATTTATGATATTTTATTTCTTCTTTCCATAACAGATCTAATTAAGATATTCTTAGATAAAGTTCCGAAAACCGGTAACCTCTGATTTTCTTTAGGATACGTATACTTATGTATATTGACGTGCTGATTACGAATATGATAGTGAAAATTACGACAAATTTGATTTTCTTGGTGAAATCATGAACAAACCATAAAAATTATGGTTTTTTGCGTTTCTCTCAGTTAATATGCAAAATTAAAAAAAAAACGTTTTAAACAAAAGTTGTAGATCTCATCGCAATACACATTTTCTGTTTCAAACATTTTTTTCTGCAAGTAATAGTTTCCGAGAAAATCAGAGATATCGATTTTAATTTTTAAAAAACCCATAAACCATGGCTCTGCACATTCTAAATGGAAATCATTGTAAAAGAAAATTATTGTAAAGGGAAATGGCAAAGGGATTGGTAAAGGGAAATGACAAAGGCAATGGTAAAGGGAAAAGGCAAAGGGAATGGTAATGGGAAATGGAAAAGGGGAATGGTAAAGGGAAATGGTCAATACGTAAAATTTCGCAAAATATTTCAAATACGAATTGTAGATATTATTGAGATACACCTTTTCATGGAGAAGAGCGTGAGTAGGTACCAAACCGAAACCAATGGAAATCGATATATCACTGATTTTATCAGAAACTATCACTCGCAGTAAAAAGAAACAAAAAATATGTATTTCGATGAGATCTACAACTTTTGTTTAAAACATTTTAAAAAATTTTGCATATTAACTAAAATAAACGCAAAAAACCATGATTTTTATGGTTTGTTCATGATTTCACCATGAAAATCAAATTTGCGTCAATTTTCACTATAATATTCGTAATCAGCGCGTCAAAATACATAACACAGGTCTGCATGATTTTGTTATGGAGAAGCTGAGGTACGTTTCCGAAGTAATTTTCGGCGTAGAAACCGAATCCGGGCTCAGAATTGCTCCATTACGACAGGTTTTTGAGTAATCCTAACCTAAAAGTACGAAAAACACGGTTTTTCGCTATATTTGAGCACCAATAACTTAGCGAATTTTTATAATTTTTGAAATCTGATAAAACCATCAAAAAGGGCCACTTTTCAGTTTTTCATTTCACTATTTAAAAGTATAATTTGAATTTTTCTAACTGGAGATATCGCCGATTAAAAAAAAAATTGTAGGTTTCGCAATGATCGGATTGGAAATTTTTTTTCATATTAAATTATTAAATTATTATTTCTTAAATTATATCATACTTTTAAAATATTTCCGGATTGGACGTCCTATCGTTTTTTTCCGCCATATGTCGGTCATTGCGAAACTTGCATTGTGTTTTTTTTAATCGGCGATATCTCCAGTTCGAAAAATTCAAATCATACTTTTAAATAGTGAAATGAAAAGCTGAAAAGTGTCCCTTTTTGTTGATTTTATCAGATTTGAAAAATAACAAAAATTCACTAATTGATTGGTGCTCAAATATAACGAAAAACCGTGTTTTTCGCACTTTTAATTTAGGATTACTCAAAAACCTCACGTGATGGAGCAATTCTGAGCCCGGATTCGGTTTCTACGCCGAATATTACTTCGGATATGACTACCGGTATTTCCATAACAATTGCAACCTCATATTTTACAGACCTGAGTAAAAAATACGGAGCCCGAAGAAAATCAGAGGTTACGAGTTGTCGGAACTGTACCCATTTTATTAACTGTTTTTTTCAGTTTTATATGAATAACAGATATGTAGAGTAGAGTGGGGCGAAAAGACCATTTTTGACGTAAAACTTGCAAATGAAAACATTAATAGATAAATGAGGTATTGCTGTAAACTTCACGTTTTTCCCGAAAACTTTCATCTAAAAACTATTTTTTTACAAGACTGTTATATGACAGGTTTTTAGATACCCATCCATAGTTGTCAAAACAGGGAAATCCCAGCTGATCCCCTTTTCGAGATATCTCAAAATTATGTTTTGCGATTTTTACTGCGAGTAAGTTGTAATATGGACACTTGCACAACACTGGATGGTGAATATGAACAAATATAATATTCTATGTCTATATGAAAATGATTATGTGACATTGATTTTTTATTTTTATTTATTTATTTATTTTTTTTTTTTTCCCATTTTTAATTTTTTTTTTTTCGTTGATTTTTAATTTTCTTTAGTCCACTTGATATTCTTTATATCTATATATACATCACTGTTCTAAAATAATAATCAAATAGCTCTTTCGCCCCGTGGCCTTTTCGCCCTATTATACTCTACTTTAATAGCTTAACCATGTTTAAAAAAATAATATTATATAATATAATAATAATAAAAAGTTTTTCCTTATATTGTATAAACTAAATAATTACTAAATAATTACTACTACTCAACCAATTTTCTTAAAATAATTTATGTTTATAAAAAAATTTTCCCTATATTTTGTAAACTAAATGTGTACTATATAGTTATACATAGTTGGCTCCCTACTAACACACGATGGACGCGCAGACACATCTTTTGTAACACTGTTATTCATTTATATTATAAATTTTCCTGTAATTTTTTCTTATCTCCGTCTTTTCTGTAGCGCCGCCTTCTTTATCTATAAAATAATAGCACTATAGGAAAGAAAATGAAAAAAAAATAAATAAATTATGTATCACGATAACTTTGCGTAGAAACTTATAGTCACATGTCACTTTCCAACCCTAGTGAAGCATCACTTCCTTTAACTTATTGTCAGCTTCTTAACTTTTGTACTATCGTTTTTCTGTAAAATAATCTCAATACATATAGAAAAGAAAATGACAAAACATAAAACGAAACGTCACAAAAAACATAAATTACCAAGAACTTTGCATAGAAACTTATATATTTCATAAACTACCAAATAAATTATTGTTAATCAAATTAATTAATTCGGGATCTTTCTCACCATTCATTTTGCAACCCTCTACCTAAAATTCAAACAAGTAAATGTATCATATGTAGTTGAATATGATTGGATATGCTTTGATATGATTTTCCCCAAGTTTTTACATGAACTTACATGGGGACGCGAAAGGATTTCTTGGTGGAAAGTATTAAACTTTTAATTAAGACAAGGAACATTTTATAGAGCTTTCTTTTTATATACATATGTATTTGTATATGAATACCATTAGTGAGATGTTCAGAATGGGGTAAATGTCTTCGGTATTATGTGAAATTAGAACTGATGCGCAAGCTCCCTTTTATCACTCGTCTGTAACAAGAGGAGAGACCCACCCAGCCGCTGCGCCACGCCGGATCATACTTCCTTAAAGGATAATTGTGATTCTAATTAAAATTCTTGCTGAAAGGAGTCGTGTATATTCCGATGGAATAGTAGTGGATATGCAAAAGACTGAGGGACTCTCACACACGAGAAGACAAGAGGAGAAGTAAAATGAGCAAGAGAACGACGCGACACGACATATCCGTTCGATAAAGACCGGCAAGCACCGTAGTTCCATAATTGGAACGGTCACGTGCGTTCGCCGCACCGCGAACAATAGAGTTGGCCAAGTGCAAATTATTCACGTGCTTTTCTGTCTTTCCCTTCCTGGTTATTCTGGTTATTCATATGTTCAGCCCTAGACTTTAGATTCTTCTACTTTCAGTATCTAAACGTACGTTGATAGTATAGGTAGGTCTAAATATGTTTTTTTTCTGTAGATCTATTTTTTTTAATCTATTATATCGATGTGAGTCAAAATACGTCAAGTGAGCACCCCATTTTCCACTTTTTCATCAAATAAAAACTTATGTATATGTATATTATGTAAAATTACGTATATTATGTATACCATTAAAAAAACATCTTCAAAAATTCTTTTTCAAATTTTCACATTTTACAAAAATTAATTAGATAATAAAAAATATAATACGAAGACTTTTAATTGAAAAATCTATTACGCGAAAAGTACGTAGCAAAATATTATGAAATTTGGCAGACATATAAATAAATACGTGTACTTTTTATTAAATAACAAATTAAAATTTAGTAATTTCATTTTCCAATTTTTTTATAACTTTTTTATAAACAATTGCATTTTTGCATATGTTCTACACGCCGAAAATGATTTTTTTATTTACGAATAATATGCGCAAAACATTTAAGTTTAAGAATCCGAAAGAAAATTTAACTGCTAGACTATAATTGCGACGGGAGAAATATTTTTTTCGCGGAACTCACCGTTGCGCGCTAGTCGCGAGCGAGTGGTGCGGCACGGCGGCATGAAATCGTCAAGCGCTTTTCGGTTCAAACTTTTGTCAATGATAGATAGATACATAGATAAATAGATAGATAGATAGATTTTTTTTTTTTTTTTTTTTTTTTTGGTATAGCAGGAGGGGAAATCTTGCATAAGACACCCGGCTGAGAGCCGGGTAGTGTCGGATTCCTACCGACTAAAACCCCTCCTCCTTCCGCGTCTACTGGCAACCACGGAACCGCGACAGCATTACTTCAGAGCTGCTTGTCACGGACTTGTCATGTCGAAAACGGACAACCTTTATTGATAGATAGATAGATAGATAGATAGATAGATAGATAGATAGATAGATTTTGCTTGACTATTCTATTTTTTACAATTTTCTGATCCTCTGAAAATATTCTGCATTCCATTTACTCTTGATATATGGCATTATATTGATTAAATCAGTGCGTATCTTTAATCGTTGTGGCTTGTTCAAATCGAACTTTTAATATTTGATTATGATTATCATGCTCTTTTACAGAAAAAAATCCAAAAACGATTTTCTTGAAAAAATCTTTCGCCCAATTAAATAATGCTTTCGGAGTAGTTACGAAATTGTTAGCATCGCGCTGTAGACTGGATCGGTACAGATTTTGTATTTACAAAAACAAATACAATTTTGTAAATTTGTGTAATCACCAGGTCGATTTTAAAGTTGATGCTGAGTGGAATTTTTTTGCTACTTCACACAGGAAAGAGGCATGCGATGGTTTGTGTCTCTCTGTGTGTGTGTTATGCTTTTAACGATCCTCTAGCAATACCTAGTGAACGCTTACAGATAAATTGATGAAATTTTTCAGTTATTCCACTATATACAAAGTTGAATTTCTTACAAGGGTTTAACAAAATATGTGATTTTTGACGGAGAAACTTTAATTAACAATTTTTGCTTTTCTTGCATATGGATAGTTCATTATAGTAAGTTAGAATTTAGTGAAAATCGATGTTCTGTTACAAAAGTTCACATAGTGACATTCAAATTGTAGTTGTGATATATTTTTGGGAAAAAATCTTAAATATTCACTCTTTCACATTAGGAGTAAGAATGTTTCTAAATCACTATCGTAAAAATAATCACGTGGTCTTGTGAATCACACTGAAAAAAAGAAGATAGAGACTACAGATTTCCCCCTCTCATCGAGACTCATTTAGAAACGATATCACGCATATCTATCATATAAAGCAACTATCGCTATAATGAAACGCACCCATTACAATGAGACTAAAGATTCCCTCTGTTCTTTACATACTAACAGAGAAAAGTTTCACCACTTGCGAGAGACTACTTGTAGTACTTTTGTGCTGGCTATCGAGCTGGCTATCATAGTTTTTAAATTATAAATCGTCGTAACTTGGCCAAATATCGTTGAAATCGTTTAAAACTTGGTACACAGACTCAGTATAGTCTTGTGATGGCTAAGTAAGAAGCGAAAGTTGAAAAAGATACTATTGTTTACTTATATTTAATTGCAAAATGACACCGGGCCGGTAACTACGTTTTTATGGCTTCTCTGACAAAAAGTATCGATGGAACTTTCAGATGGAAGAAACTTGCTATGAGACATTTGTGCCTCAATATTGAAGGAAGATTTCTTGAAAATTTCAGACCGATTCATCCAAAATTGACGGAAATATCGATTTTATAAGTAAGCGTGTGGCTCGATCAACGTTAACTCTGCGAACACAAACCATCATGGGGAAGCGTGCTCGCTTCTGCTTTGAAGGACCGAGCCGCATGCTTACTTATAAAATCGATATTTCCGTCAATTTTTGATTAATCGGTCTGAAATTTTCCAGAAATCGTCCTTCAATACTGAGGAACAAATTTCTCACAGCAAGTTTCTTCCATCTGAATGTTCCATCAATACTTTTTGTCGGAGTAGCCATTAAAACGTAGTTATTGGCCCGGTGTCATTTTGCAATTAAATATTAGTAAACAATAGTATCTTTTTCAACTTTTGCTTCTTCTTTAGCCATCAAAAGACTATACTGAGTTTGTACACCAAGTTTTAAACGATTTCAACGATATTTGGCCAAGTTACGACGATTTATAATTTAAAAACTTATTGATTTTAGAGGTCAAAGTTTTCCAGTTTTTCATTGTTCCTATTAAGAATAATTATGGGACAAAAAAACTGTAAAGGAAAAAAAGTCCCATTTTCTCATTCTCTATAGGCCTGTATTTTGAAAAAATAGTTTTGGTGAGTTTGAAAATTTGAATTCTCTGAGACGACCGGACAATTATTATGCGGCTGTTCCGAGGGCTGTTTCAACGTCGTTTCAACGCTGTTTCGCCCCGTCGGGCGAGTTATTGCATGGGAGGGCTCAATTCTTGTTCTGAAAAATTATAATGATCTATAAAAATTTATGGAAAACTCAGATTGAATGAAGAAGGATTACGGTAGTACCTGGATTATCCCCAAATTCATACATCTTTTAAGAATCTGATATACCAAAGAACATTATTTGATAATTAGAATCCCCCCGTGTACATGTTTTATGTACATTCATAATTTTAGTAAAATTCATTTTTCGACTAACTATTTCTCAAATAATCAAAATTTAAAGCTTATTCCAATTAAAAAATTTTGTTATATTTCAAGGGAATTTACAAGATTTCAAAGATATTAAGATTCCTAAAGGATTTTAAGATATTTAAATCAAGAATTTTTTTTTTAAGAAATTTAAATCAATTTTTCAGGCACCTCAAATGAAAATAAATAGAAAAATTCCTTTTTACAGATAAAAAGTTCCTTATCGTTTTCATTGTGTGTATCTGCTTCAGACAATTAATTTTAATTATTAATTTTTTAATTTGATGCCTGAAAACCTGAAGTATGGTTACAAGCGTCAAGTCACGTGACTTATACATGGCCTGAAAGGAATATAAAACTAGCTGTGAAGTTGTATCAATTTTTGTGCTCATTCAATGAGCACTTTGTATTGTAGTATTGGAAAATTCATTTTTTTGAAAAAGAAACGATTTTTCAAACTTACTTTTTCACTTTTGAACCTTCTACACATGTATTTGTTTCGGAATATGTTTGTAAAGTTTCACACATAAGTTTTATTCTAACTGGGGTATAAAAGAACAAAAAAAAAAAAAAAAATTTTACGGTTTTGATTGTATTATACGGTTATGACCGCAGTCAATTTTGACGCTGTCCGTGGAGTCCTGCAAATACGCATATAGTTTAGTAACAATTTTCATGAACAGTTTTTTAAAGTTTCTAGAAATATGTCTGTGTTTGTCAATAATATAAACATTAGTCAATTATCCAATATACATATTATATGTAAATATAACCATTTTTTATATTTTCATAAATAATTGAGTTTGAAAAATGTATAAGATTGGTATTAATTATATATTATTACATACAAAATATGTTATATCGTTGCTCCATAAATGCCTAATTCTTATATTAAAATATTTTTATTGAAAATAAAAATCCCGACTAGGGCCTCGTCAGAATCTTATTTTAAATATCATAGCTAACTGGGGCATTTCCTGCACGGGTAAAGAGATATATTACAGGCAATGTAAATGCGTACATATAGTAAAGACTATTAGGTAATTGTGCAGTTTACTGCAGTATTAAGTTACATACAAGAGAAATTGACAAAGGCAATAGTACCGAAATAAATCCAAGCGAAACTTGAAATTCTTCCGAATCAGATGAATAGTCTTCTGCGCAGTCTATGAACGAAAAAAAACGGAATAAAGAGGAGTAACTCGGGTAGCCAATCAAGGGTTAGTTTCATTTAAACCGCGAGATTGCACTCTCGGGCGTTTCATGGCTGAAAGGCATTTACTCGATCTAAAAGGTCTTTTCATTAGGCATTTCACTTTGTCTCTGTTTAAAGGTTTATATATTAAATGCTAATTGCAAGTTTTTAATGGGCCTCTAGAAGACTGCTCGTATTATTTAGCATAAAAACCGCGAAGCGAAGATAGAAAGCTCTCGCCTCTGGAAGTTCGTATTTGTTTTATTGCATATAATGAAGAAATACGCCCTTTTTTATAATGTAGATTCAGCTACCTGAATTATAATATCATCGCACTTTTATATACTCCATGATGCTCCTTCATACTTTGCATCAATCTTTTAGAATGAAAATTTAATAACAAATTCTCTCACACATAAAAAATAATTTATTTTTACCGAAAATTAAATTTCTGGTTATAGGGTGTTCAAAATCTTAAATAACTTTATTGTTAAGTATTACTGAGGTTGTTTCAGATAGTTTTCACGAAATTTCAGCACGATTTTTTGCTATTTTTCCATAATACACTAAAAGTTTAGTAGCAAAATAGATTAAAAGTGATATTACAATTGATTATAATCTTTTACAATTTAGGGAAATCGGGTATATATTATTATATATATCAGAAAGTAATATAAAGGATTCTGAAATTTGCTAAAGACTAT
>CAJFCO010000144.1:585424-617175 GCA_904066015.1 Synergus gifuensis
TTTCAGGAAATGTACAGGAATTTTATCACACGTTTTTACTGGACTGGGGTTAAAATTAGAATACTATGATGGATTTGTCTTTCTTGAAGGGTTTTCAAGATAAGATGAAAAGTATTGCTTAGAATTTTTTATATATAGACCCCAAGCAAAGCCCCAAGAGTGTTTTTACTTGGACTAATGCTCCCGTTTATGTGAACGACAATCTCTTTCTTAATAGGCTCTTTACTTGAGTGATTTTAAGATATTTGTCAGGCTAAATATTGACATTTACTACTGAATTCTCCTATTCATATCCTGAAAGTGACTCTATACTGGTCGACGTGTACTACTTACTACCCACTTCTGCTTGTTCCCCTCGGATAACTATGGATTCACCTATACTACTGAATATACCCCTATCTCAAACCTTAATTGGCTGACTATACATTGACCCAGTAGTATTGACCTCCCAGCCCCCTTCTATTAGGCTGAGTACATGTTGGCATATACTACTCAAATTCCCCCCCCCTCCTGCCCTTAGAAATCACTATAATGCAGTCCCTTTCATAAATACCTCTATGTTCAATTAATATATTTTGAATACAATTTCAACTATTGTATAATATATGTATATGTATATAGAGTAAAAATATAATCTACATTTCTTAGTATTGAAAATATATATTATAAGTTGTGAATGTAATTTAAAGTTCTATGAAGTTTGCGTACAAGCTTCAAGAGCTATGCGTATTGTAATCTCTGTAATATATATATATATATATATATATATATATACACTATAATCAAAATTGAAATGTAATCTAAAATCGCATCTTACGTTCATAACCCGTTATCCAATAGTAAGCTAATGGGGCCCTAATAATTATCGTAATTTATTAATTGATTCTCATAATACTCGGGAGGCGAAGTTAAAAATTGTGAACTTGATATTCTTTGGTATCTTCATACGGAAGATGAAAAATCATCTTATTATCAAAAATGACTTTTTATACAAATATACTTTGGGCATAGTTTTTTAATGTTGATAGATGTTTGTATGTGTTTTCTGTGAATTAAGTTATAGCAGCACAATTCAATCGTAACAAGTGAAAGTGAATATTAGAATGATGTACTTTCAGTAGGTAAAGAGTGGCAGTAGGAAGGATTCATTCGTTTTAAGTTTGTCACAGCTTCACGCCTTAGAAACTAGGTTAAAGAAAATTCTCTCGGGTTTTCCGCTTGCAAACTCAGTGCTGCTCTCACCTCGCCTCGAGAATTTATGGAAGTGAACAAGACGCAGAGAAGGGTAAAAGTGTGTGTAGATTCATCTGTGTGCAATGTCGGTGGACGCAGGCGCCGGTATCCATAGCAACGATTCCTTCGGATTGGCCGCAGCTTCCACTTGAATCCCCGCCACTCACCACTCTACTATCGTTCTATCCGTCACCATCGATAACTTTGGCTACACTGCACAATTCCCCAGACAACTATCTCTCTCCCTTCCACCCACTTTCAAAATTTTCGCAATATTATTCGCAAGATTTCTTGCACTAGCGGACACCTTAAAAATATCATTGTAATATACGTTATACATACGATAGTCGATAGTTTCTGTACGATTTGTAAAATCACGATAGATAAGTTTACGGATTACTATGCTCATTTTCTCTTCAAAATTAGTTCAAGTTGACCGAGAAACTCCAGAATTCTGAGCAAGACTATTTCTTCTGACTAATAATTTATTGAGTTGTATAAGTCATTAAACGAAACCCCGCGGTTTCGTAATTGACTAACACCCCTCCGTTTTTTACACCTTTTCAGTGTTTAAGTTAGGTTCTCATCGGCTACTAGAGCGCAATAACAGCAGAAGCAACCTGACGTAGTCCAGCCCATCCCAGACTCCCCTTCGTACCAACTTCACCACTCTTCACCCCAAGCGCGCCTACGCCTCCCGCGTTGTTGCCCCGGCAACTCAAGTTGGGGTTGGCCACCGCCTCCTCCGAATACACCAACTCTATTCACCGCCCTACTACCCCTTACATGGGAAGCATCAACAGAACGAGCCAGCCCTACATTCATCTTTCAAACCTCCCCTGCCTTTCTGTATGAAGAAGGAAAGTTAGAGGTGGATCAACTCATATGGAAATAAAAAGGATTAATGTATTTCAAATAAATCGTGTATCTATTCTCTACCAGTCGATTGACAAACTGACGTTTTTCTTCCATTGTCGTCCTTTCTTTACATATCATTTTCAAAACAGATTTATCAAGTTACAAGCTCTCACAAACAGGAATGTTAATTTTACAACAATGATCGACACATAACAACTTCCATGCAAATTACAGCTTTAATTATGAGGTATAAGATCTGGTATATAGAATGGCTTTCCTACCTATACTTAATTGTGCATGACACATGGGTGCATAGTTTTTGGAAGCCAAAGCTCTATATAAGAGTCATTATTTATAAACTATCCCAACTTGAATAGTTTCAATTCACTTAAAATTCTCAAAATGTGTTTATTTATGTGTAATTTTTAAAGGCGCTGTTTACACTCTTGCGCTAAATTTTCTCTGATAAAAACAAAAATTACTTTTTTTTTATTGTTATTTAAATGGACAAATGAAAAGCTCGACTTTTTTCCGTATAGTACAAAAATAAAATTTCCATGAAAATTCCTTGAATATTTCAATAGAAAATTCCCAAGAAAAGTTCAGGGAATGTTCATAAGGAATTTTCGTAGAAACTTGTTTTATATAATTCCAGCGAATATTAGGTGGAACCTTTCCCGGAAGGTCAAAGATTGTTAAAAATATTTTGATGAAATTACATATGTCCCTAAAACCGGAATTACAACATCACCAAATATAAAAGGGACTATATCAAAATTTACATGAAAGAAAATTTAACATTCATTTTAAAAAGAAAATTTATAAAGATGGAATCCCATGCAGGTGCAAAATGCAAAGCGCAAAACGAATAGCCAATAACAGAATACTTTTGAGAAGACAAAAATCTGAAGGTGTTCTGTAATTGGCTGTTCATTTTACCCTTTGCGTTTTGGGCCCACATGGAATGGCACCCTCACACTATTTTGCAAGAAAATTCTTTATAAACAATCCCTCAAATTTCCTTGGTAATGTACCCTTTTATGCGTACATTTACCTACTTCCGGAAACCTTCCTGGAACATTTTCCGGAGTGTTCCAAACCTTCCATTAGAATATTCCAGGAATGTTCATGGAATCTTTTGTGATATAGGATAAGTCGGGGTGAATTGAAACACTTTCTCCCCTTCGTAAACTAATCGACCGATGGCAACGGCGCTCAATGTAAATGTGTCCCTTGGCAGGCAAACAAAAACTTACATCAAATGCTTTCGCTGTGGAGATTATAAAAAAAAAATAATTTATTTAACGTCACAGTTTCAATATTGCATTTTACAGGCCGACCAGAATAAAAGAATTAATAATTTTCCTATCATTTTCTTTTTTTTATGAATTACGTAATTTATGGATATCCGTACTGTATTTCATTACTCGTTTTACACAGAGCTGGTTCTGTTACTGCATTCCATTTCCATGATTGCATTTTTTCGTTCACAAGACGCAAAAAATAAATTTTCAGAGTCGCAAAGACTCTGGTCACATCTTACCTTCAATGTTTTATTTCACCCTGAATTTTTTTTGCTTTGCTTCTGGTAATACGAAAATTCAAATTAAATATAAAATCGATATCGCAGTTTCGAAGGGAAGGGTTTTAATGGAGGAAACTTGCAGACAAAGTTTGCGGATATGTCAGCGTCATGAAATAGGAGCTGATAAAAAAAAACTGTTCCATCTCTCTCCGACTTACTCTGCGAGTTTACTAAGGAAAATGTAAAGAAATTAAATATTATAAAGGAAAAATTTTAAACTTGTTATAAATAAATAGAGAGTCCAATATGATTTCCTCAGAAGTAGCAGTAGTTTTTCCTTTTTAAAAAATTATGTCTTATTATCATTATAATATGACTATTACACGGAAAGTAAAATGTTATTGGTTTTCAAGTCAATGACAGGTATGAATGGGGACAATAGAATATGGAATTAATGCAAGAAAATAAGTACTTGGTACCGTATGCTTGGAACAAGTGCATTTTTTCTTGATCTGAGAAAATATATTCTCAGATAGAATAGTACTTTTTTTTAACTTTTATTTGTTAAAAAAATTAATTCAATAGTAATTTGCTGCTTGAAATACATATGTTCTTGATCCAAGTAATTTAATTGATTTCATTATTTTCTTGAATCAAGAAAATCGATCCCTTGTTCTTAGAAAAGAATGACTTCTCTCCAGTAAAACCAGTTAAGTAATTATACTGACTTGATTCAATGCACTTTATTTTTTCATGTAAAATATAACTATAAAACACCACACACGAAAAAAGTTAGCTATATAATAATCATTATTATTGTTGCAAACATCAAAATTCAAGCATTCATACAGCGGTAATTTTAACCTGTAATTACGTATAGGTATTAAAATATTATTATTATACTAAAATTACCAAGGGGTTCATGAAGACTCATGAAGTAAAGTGAAGACGTTGCTGCAATATACTGAAGTATGTGAAGTATCTTGGTGTATATGAAGTATCTTGGTGTATATGAAATACTTTGAAATATTTTCAAATGATCTTGATTGTTACTTATAAAATTGTGCATGTGCATAAAACAAATACAAAATACATAGTGTCTTATGAAGAAACTATAATACATTACATAACAAATAGCTTATACTGGTTAACATTTCTATTTAATTCTGAAACAACTTGAATAATAATTTGAGAAACAAAAATCGTTCGTTTGAAAATTTTACTACGGAGCGTCGCTTCGCGTCCCACAGGAAGCAGAAGAATTCGCTTTACATTAGATTGTTTTCTTAGTCAAACTATCTAACGCAGAGACTACTATGTATTTTCAAAGAAGCATCGAAGATACACTTAAAAATGATCTTGTAAAAAAAAAAAAAAAAATGTTTTCGTCAAACTTTACTGAGCTTTTCAACAAAGTTGGGATATAAAGACAAGTTGGCGATTTTTTCATATATTTTTCTAGTTATTAGTGACATATCGAATGTTATAAAATACATGACAGTTTGGTAAACTTTGATAATGTACAATAAAATAAAAATCTTAGCAAGCTTTAAAAGAATTACGTGAATTATTCCCTTAAGATTAATTAAAAAATGACTAACGTTGATGAAGCATTTTTATTAAGGAATTGAAAAATTATTCGAAAGTTCGATAAAGTTTTATATGTTATGCAGAGAAAAGTTTCTTTTCCTTATATGAAACTTCATAAAACTACAATGAAGCTACTCCTTTCTGGCACTTTAAATTTTACTGGATAGTTCGGTAAACCGAAAGTCGTGAAGTATCCCCACCACTCCCGTAGTAATGCAGGGTCGAATACAAGCATTATGCACCCCGGACATTTCAACAAATTTTAATTTTAATAGGGTATTGAATTTCATACATATACGATGACTTTCTATATTCAATAATGGATATTAGTTTTAAACATGTAAAATGATAAAAATTAACACTTATTTACGCCAGGGGTATTATAATTTACTGCTTGCTTTTCGCGCGCTGTTTAAAAAGCTAAAAATACTCTTTTTTGTTTATTATAGAGGAAGCCGGGGCAAAGCGTTATACCTAATCAATTTTTCACTAAAAAATTTTTTTTTTAACTCAGGAATTTATTTACTTATTTATAAGTACTACAAAAAAGTATAAAGAACATTTTACACGTCGCTTTCATCTTCCAGCACATCCTCAAAGTACCTAAGATTTTTTTTCTTGCTCGAGCGTGGGATGGGTTTTCTCGAAACGGTGCTCACTGAATCAATGATGGTTTTTTTAGCTGTCTGATTTTTTGAGTATATTTTAAGTATTCAGTATATTTAGTATATTTTTAGTATACCGCTTTGCCCCTAGGTCCCGCGTGAACATTAAAACGCGTAAAAAAAGTTAACTAACAAAAACCCTTAATTTTATATGCAAATAAAAGGTAATGGTGCAGATTACAACGTGATACTAAAGCGATTTGATTAATAATTAATTAAACCCTAATTTACTTGCATTGAAAAATCAAGAAATTAGTAAGAACGCTCTCCTGGGACGTGGACCTCGCGTTATTCGAGAACAAACAATGGAAATCACACTACAGTCCGGAAATACCTTAAGCACTACTAAAGAACATATTTCTGAAAATACCGATTAATTGAGGTCAAATGCCGCTTTAAGAAATCTTCTATACCGTTTTGCCCCGGCTTCCCCTAAATAATGGCTTTTTATCTTATACAATTAACCATTAGACCAAAATTAAAAATAATTAAATCTTTTTATGCTATTAAAACCTAACGTCCTCTAACTTAAATTGAAAATTTTCAACTTTAAACGGTGTTAATTCAAGTGAATGACAATGAATTTACTTTCTCATCTAAGATCTTATCAATTTTAAAAATCCAATTATAAACTGTGGGCAGAATAACAAAAATATTATATTATGCCTACAATAGGCATATCTTGACAAATCGAAATGAATAAATAGAATTAAAATCAAAATTTAGATTTATAATCTTTCTTAATGTCCAAAATATAAACTTTATAAGAAAATTCTGAGAATTGTGACGTCGGAGATAAATAAGGCGCACTTACCTACTTATATTTATTGTTTGTTTCCTCATTTTCTATCCGGTAATCAGGGTGAGATAATAGAATTATCTTACCGTGCTACTAGAGTCGGGGACGAGGATAACTGAACAGAGTGTACTTCTATAATCTAAACATTTATTCATTAACAATTACAGAAGGGGGTGGTTTACAATGTTTTTAATCAAGAGGAGAAGAGTCTTGTCAGGAATCCTTGTGAGCAGTGGTTAGCAGTGAGGCTGGATCCTTCTAAGATCTCAGGTGTCGTTCCTCTAGGTAGTTTAGGGCAATGGAATGACCCTTGGTTCTGGAGAACGTCTGCGTTGGTGAATGGTTGCGGTTGAGTTGGTAATGATCTCTGGACCCTGCTGGATAGTCGTCAAGATAGGCTCTCGAAATGGACAATTTCTTGGGACACTTGGGTAGGGGACACTTGGATTTAGGGGTCACTGGATTTAGTCACTTGGATTCGGGACACTGGATTTAGTTTCGTAGGACCGGAGTCGCGTCGTACTACCAACGGGCAGGGATTCGTTCCAGCTGCAGATCACGACGAAGATCGAAGATTACGTGCTTGTAATTCGGTGAGGACGACTTGGAGGTCTCGATGAAGACACGTTAAAGATCACGACGAGGACTGGTTGATAATCACGACGATGACTGACTGGACTCGCGGATACCTTCCTTCTTATAGGACTTTTTTGAGGGGCGAAAGTTGTAAAAAGGTTTGACACCATAGGGTCCATGGTAACGCATTTGGTTTTTAGCGTCCGATGACCAATGGCGAAGAACACGTGTAATCGGTTGTTAAGGGGGTAGTCTGCTTTAGAAGGCCTAAATTAAGCGTTTTTTCGGGAATTTTTTTAGAACAGATAAAATGAGCAAATCTAGCGGACTTTTTACAATGTTTTAATAGATATTTGAACACTCTAAAAAATTTTTTCAAGGAACAATATTTAAAAACAGTTCATTTGTATACACATGTGTGTACTTGGAGTTTCCAATTGGCGTGCAAGATAGAGCTCGTAATTTTCGTCAGAAAAAAAAATCCCAACGAAAATTTTAATTCTTATATATTTTTCTTCTATGTGAACTAAGAAAATTACGAAGAAATTGTGAAATTACATATTTTTCGCGAGTTTGAATGAAAAGTGTTTTTTTTTATTGTTCTTTTTTTCAGTTCAACTTGCTGAAAAAGTTGTTTAAAATTTTTTTTTCATTAATTTTATTAGTTCACACAGAAGAGAATTTAATACTGAAGATAATGAACTTTGGCTCGTCTTGATTGGTCGTATAGTTTTCTTTTAATCGTGCACGCCAATTTAGAAAACGTGAACTCGAGAAAACGCGATTCAAAGTTTACGGTCTGCCCGACCGTTCGTATATGCTTGCTCGACACCCGACCACATTTATTGCTGTATCTTGAAAAATACTGCAAATCAGCATCTATAACTTTACATACATATTCTTAGATATATTCGGAATAGATTTAAGCAATAAAAAGAATCGATTTTTTGAGCCATCTAAAGCAGACTACTCCCTTAAGTGAAAAACTGATTGATACCTTTTTTATTAACAAAAATTCGGAGATTAAAATTTAACAAAAATTATGGACAATAAATGAAGTTAGACAGTTGTACAAAGAGATTTTAGTAATTTTAAAAGTATCAGAATTATTATAAAATAAAATCTTCATTATAAATATAGTACGTTGAATTATAATTCCTAATATATAAACCAGAAAATGTAAAACGAAATGGGAATTATTGCGTCTGTGACTCGTTCTTTAAAGAAAATCAATTAAATATTAACTTTGCATGCAGACATATTCCGAGTATTTAAAGTTAATATAAAATTCGCATTTTTTAGTAGTGGGAATTGATACATAACGCACGTTTACACGAATTTATGCGACCAATGACAACTAATCAAGTTTAATTTCATTCCTATTAGAAAATTCTATCGATTCGTATTATAATATGTATTTTTCTACGTTTTGGTCCGAATATTAACAAAAACCCGTTTTTTGGCACCTTTTCCAACGTTTTATAAAAAAAAAATATAGTAGTAGAGTGAAAGGTGGGTAGGAATGTAAGAGTCTCCAATATAATAGCTAATAATATAATATATATGATAGATAAGAGGATTATAGGTTATATGGCTAAAAGAAGAGAGAGGGGCTAATGTAAAGGACGATAGTTGTCAATCGGGTGAGCTAAGAAAGGTGATTTATACATGGTGAGGGGACGACGCAACGGGATTAAAATATAAAGAAAGCCATAGGAAAAGTTGCAAACAAAATATTAGTTAATTGACTACGAAATACTAATACGCGCATATTACCAAAAGAGGACTATTTGATGACAATTAAACTGGAGAGGGTCCCCGCTAAATCTTTACATTTGGTAAAAACAGGCTAACTGAATTATGTATACCATGACGTAGTTTATGAATAGCTGTTTTGAAATACTAGCTCGACCGCGCGCTTCGCGCGCGCATTTACTTTGTCTCTAAATGTCGAGGGACTATTCACTCTCGAATCTTTCGTGTTTAGCTGTAGATAACGGGGAAAATAACATGGAATAAAGGAATGTATCGTATTTGCACTTAAATCGTAATCTAAATTAACAGCACATTACAAAGAATAAGACAATTTTGTCGATGAATCCATGAAAATTGTCGCTTGGAAACACGATTATACTTATTTAAAAGGTGAATCCGAGCGAATCTTCATGAATAAGCCCAAATAAGCCAGTTTAACAAGAATTAAGCATTGGTAAGATACGAAAGTGCGGGCAAGGAGGAACAAGCGATAGCCCTCGCTCCCCCCTCCTCTCGCCGAGCATATGACCGCCATGACTCGCTTGGTGAGAATCGATTCTTCGATTCCTCGATTCCGAAAGATGCGTTGATTCAGAAGAATCGAAGAATCGAAGGTCGGTAGGTAAGATAAGGACAAATAAGCAAGAGTGTTAGAAACTTAGTCTTTTCTTTTGCCTGAGTTCCTTCCACTTATTATATGATTGTGAAGGTATAGTCACTGAACAGAATTATTTATTAAACTAAACACAATTTATTCAATAAATATGATAAGAGTTCAAGATGA
This sequence comes from Synergus gifuensis, assembly GCA_904066015.1. Taxonomy (NCBI): domain Eukaryota; kingdom Metazoa; phylum Arthropoda; class Insecta; order Hymenoptera; family Cynipidae; genus Synergus; species Synergus gifuensis. Next base: position 595,210 of record CAJFCO010000144.1, read on the forward strand.
ATTATAAATTAAGCGGCGGATTTTAAATACACTCGAATTCAGGAAACCGAATTTCACGAGCGAAGTGGTTTGTGACCCGGTCTTGACGCTCCTGACTAAAGTGAAAATAATTATTACTCACACACTTGTCTTTGATAGATAGAGTTCCATAAGTAATGCTCACCCATACACACACTATGCATAGAACTCCCTAGCCTCACGTGACACACACACCCAAACACATTCACAAATATTATCATCAATTAAATGTATTCTTAACATTACTGCCCGCTTTGTATTGTTAAAACAATACAAGAACGAATAAATACATGCCGCTATAAATTTAAATAACGAAGCGACCTCAGTTTCGTAATTGTTAAATAACATAATAACTGCCGCCCGCTATGCTAGATCTGTCAAGACGACAATACAATATAATTATTACGCATTGACCGCCCGCTATGATATATCGTAAATTGAAAATGAAAAATGAGTACTTTACTTCAGTCTAACTTATTATCTCTATAAAATGTTTAAAAATTTAATCATCTTTACTATGATTATTAGATAACTCGATAGCTCCCGCTGATGATATAGGTAACAGACAAATTTTAGATATCGGTCGGTCATATTCTGAAGTCGCTGTTTTGATTCGAACTGTTCGTATCAAACCATCTTTAGTCCTATAAGTTTTGATAATGCGACCCAGTTGCCATTTTGATGGTGGAAGAGCATCATGTTTAATAAGCACCATAGAGCCTAATTCAACATTTTTTTTAGGGTCTTGCCACTTGTAACGCTGCTGTAAGGAATGTAAATATTCCACGTTCCACCTACGCCAAAACGTTTCGGATATGCGTTGTACAATTTGCCAGCGAGTTAATCTATTTTCTGGAACCAACTCGACAGAGGGTTCGGGAGAACTCGTAAGAGGAGCTCCTATTAAAAAATGACCTGGTGTAAGATAAGAGAAATCATCGGGTTCGTCGGAATGTGGGCCAATAGGGCGAGAGTTCAGACATGCCTCGATTCTAGTGAGAGTAGTCGTAAATTCTTCGAAGGTCAATGTATGAGCACCAACACATCTACGCAAATGATGCTTTAAACTTTTAACGCCTGCCTCCCATAGACCTCCAAAATTAGGGGCGGCAGGTGGTATAAAATGCCAAGAAGTTCCTTCAATAGTTAAACTATTGAGTAAATTAGGATCTCGCTGTAGTTGCTTTAGATTAAGCTTCAACTCTTTGTCAGCACCCTGGAAGGTCGTACCGTTATCGCTGTACAGATGAGCAGGCATGCCGCGACGCGAGATGAAACGCCGATAAGCGGCTAGAAAACCTTGCGAAGTATAATCAGAAACTAATTCCAGATGAATTGCTCTCGTGACACAACAGACGAAGAGAGCGACATACCCCTTATAACTCTTATGACCTCTACCTGGAGCAAAACGAATCTGAAAGGGACCCGCATAATCCACTCCTGTGTGAGTAAAGGGTCTACAATGTGTAGTTCTGAAATCAGGTAGACTACCCATTAATTGTTCTGCCATAGCGGCACGCTCGCGAACACAAGTCACACATCGACGAATAATGCTTTTAACAAGATTCCGACCTCCGATAATCCAGAATTTTTGACGCAAGGTATATAACGTCAACTGATTGCCTCCATGCATTGATCTCAAGTGAGAGTGTTGAGCAATCAACTCAGATATCTGGTTGAGAGGTAATATTTGAGGGTGTTTTTCATCATAGTTGATAGGAGCTTGTTGTAGACGACCTCCCAAACGAAGAACTCCTGACGCATCCAAAAAGGGATTTAACTTTTTTAAGGGCGAATTGGATGGAATAGGATCTCCTTTGTTTAAAGCGCGTATTTCGTTTGCGAAGGCTAAACTTTGTACGTAAAGTATCCAAAGCAAGGATGCTTGTTTTATTTCTGAAGTTTGGAGAATAAGAGAAGGTAATATTTCTTCAGAATTCGACTGTCTGCCCCATTTCTTACGAAAGGCCTTAAGAAAACGCAAACAAATTGCGGTGACTCGAATTAACTTTGGCCAAGAAGTTGATTTCGTGGCCATATCCTGTAGGAGGACATTTTCCTTCGCGACAAGATGTGTAAAATGAGACTTAACTTTTCCAGCCTTTTCTAAAATTAAGTCTTCAGGAAGTGGAGGCATATTATTGGGCCAATTCACTGAATTGCATGATAACCATGATGGACCTCTCCACCATAAGGGGTGATCTCGCAATTCGTCAGGTAGAAGGCCTCTTGAGGAGCAATCAGCTGGATTATCTCCAGTTGGAACATGCCTCCACTTAGCATTTGGAAGTAACTCGTGAATTTGAGCTACTCGGTTAGAAACAAAACTCTTCCAAGTAGTGGGATGTTTACTTAACCAAGCTAGGACCACGGTCGAATCTGTGTGACAGTATTGATTTATATTTTGAAACCCCATGATTTCTACAATGTAGTGTAGTGTCTTAGCGAGTAATTGAGCACCACATAATTCTAATCTAGGTATTGTTACCGGTAGAATTGGTGCTATTTTTGTCTTGGCAATTAATAAAACAACATGTATGTCACCATTCTCCTGAAGAATTCGGAGATATACTGTCGCGGAATAGGCTCTTGCTGAAGCATCGGAAAACCCATGCAATTCATACCCTAAACTAGACTTCAAGTGCCCTGTCCATCTTGGAATCCGAATCTTTTCCAGTTCGTTCAGTTTACTGTAAAAGTCGTGCCAATGTTTGGCAAGGTCATCTGGAAGAGAATCATCCCAATCCAGTTTGCGAATCCATAATTCCTGCATCATTCTTTTAGCTACAACTATAACAGGTGAAAGCCATCCTAAGGGATCGTATAGTTTGGCGATTACGGACAGTAATTTTCTTTTTGTAGGTTGTGTAATTTCTGGAGTTTGAACTTGAATTTTAAAATTATCAGAGGTCGGATCCCAATGTAAACCCAGAACTTTCAATTGTATATCCTCCCCGGTAAAAAAATCAAAGGCTCTTTCGTGATTTCCCTGTGGGCAATCGGACAATAGGAGCTCATAATTCGAGGCCCATTTTCTTAAATGAAAACCTCCACGTCTCATTAAGCAAGAAACTTGTTCTCTCAACTCATTAGCTTCTTCGAGAGTATCTGCTCCAAAAAGAACGTCATCGACGTATAAGTTATTTTCCAGGATCGCTTGAGCTTCAGGAAATTCAGACCCTTCATCCTTAGCCAGTTGTTTTATGACGCGGTTAGCCAGGTACGGGGCGCATGCCGTCCCGTAAGTGACGGTGGTCAATTTCCAAGCTTCCAGTTTACCTTCTGGTGATTGCCACAATATGCGCTGATAATCGCAATCGCGAGGGTCAACTTTAATTTGCCGAAACATTTTTTCCACGTCGGCTGTAAAGACAAATTGCGGCATACGCCACCGTAAAATGATTGAAATTAAATCATTTAACAATTTTGGACCTATATGGAAATGTGAGTTGAGAGAAGATCCATCAGAAGTGAGACTGGAAGCATTGAAGACCACTCGTAAATGAGTAGTAGAACTGCTTTCTCGAATAATAGGATGATGGGGTAAATAGACTTTCTGATAAGAATCCGACTCCTCGAAATCGTTAACTAATTCCATGTGATTTAACTCCTTGTATTCAGACAAGAAGGCGAAGTATTCAGATTGAATTTCTGGTTTAGTTTTCAATCGAGTAAGAGTTTTTTCTAATATAAGTTTAGCTCGACCAAAAGAATTACCGATTTTAATTGGAGGACCATCCCGAAAAGGCAACCTTATCATATATCGGCCTGAGGGTAATCGTACATGCGTAGAAACAAAATGTTCCTCGCATCGAAGTTCATCCTCAGTCATAAAGGAGGTAGAGGGAGGTTCTTCCATTTCCCAAAAACGGGATAAATCGACTTGTAGCTCAGCGGCCGTACAATGAAACGCCGAGATTGAGTGGCCCATTTCAGAATTTTGAACAGGTCCGGACAGTATCCATCCAAAAAGACTATTTTGGGAAGTTAAGGAAACGAGGGTGCCTTGTTTTAATCCTGGTAGGAGACAGGATCCGAATCTATCTGCTCCCAAAATAACATCTATCTTATCAGTTCCAAAGGGATCAGGATCTGCTATATTTAGATTACATAATTGTTTTAGATTAACGTTATATGGCATGCTTGGTGGTGTGTATGAAGTCAAATTAAACAAGAGGAGGGCTTGTAACTCAACAGGATTTTGTTTTGGTTCCTTTGGACGTAACCATACTTTAGCTAATTTTTTAGAAGTACCGATGAGTTCTCCACCTACACCATATACTTGTGTATTTATTTTTTGATAACTAGGATGTAGTAATTTTAAGACCTTTTCTGTTATAAAACTACATTCGGATCCTTGACCCATTAATACTCTGAAACTTGCCGATTTACCGTTATCGGACTCTAGTTCAATCACTGCTGTGGCAAGCAAGGTGGAACGTGAAGCACTTTCATAATTATTTAAATTACAATTTAATTGTTGCTTTTGACGGACATGATGTGCCCCCTTTACAGTAGACTGTGTATTCATAATTGAAACATTTTGGTTCGATTTTGAAGTGGATGGAATTGTATTTTTACTAGTGTTATAAGTTATCAAATTGTCATCATGTTTGAGAGTGACCGAATCAGTAGATGTGTTCGTATTATCGATGTGTAAAAGAGTATTGTGCTTACGGTGACATTTCGCACAAGTATATTTACTAGCACATTGATGTGGCCTATGACCTGGCGATAAACAATTAACACAAGCATGCTTCTGAAAAACAAATTCTCTTCTCTTATCTGTAGGCCAATCTTTGAATTCTTTACACCTAAAGAGTGTATGATTCTCTTTACACAATAAACATTTAGAAGTAGGAGAGGCATTATGGCTTTGTACTGATCGAGCTTTATTTAATTTTGTTTTATCTGAGGATCCTGACCTTGAGATCTCAATTGCTTCAAGTGTGCGAATACGCAAATCCAAAAAATCGTTTAATTTTTTGAAGGTAGGATACTCAGTTTCACTGCCCAAGTGCGTTTCCCATTCTTTTAGAAAAGCTGTATCTAATTTGCGCACAGTCCAAAAAACAATAACATCATCCCAATGTTCGGTTGGTCTTTTCAAATTCGTTAATGCTGTTACAGCTTCATTTGTGTTATCTCTCAACACCTTTAAGTCAGCTATCGAACCATTTGAAATATTGGGAATAGATGCTATTGCATTGAGCTTGCAAATGAGCATTAATCAAAGCGCGCGGATTATCGAATCGTTTTCTCAAAAGATCCCAAGCGGGTACAAAATTTGCTCCAGTTAACGTAGTATGCTTTATTATATGAACAGCGTCGCCAGTTAGCGATGTTTTGAGATAGTGTAAACGAGTAGCATCAGACAATGAATCGTTATTTATAATAAGCGCTACAAAAAGATCTCTAAAATTTTCCCATTCAACAAAATTCCCTGAAAAAGTGAGCAAAGTTATTTTAGGTAGTTTCGGAACACAACTTTCTTGATGGCTAGTATTTGTACTTGATGACGTGCTGGTGTGACCAACAGTCTTTGAAATAAAGGGATGTAGCACATCATTTAAGAAATCAATAGCAGAGAGATAAGTTTCTTCAATTTTCAAAAATTGATTTTTAGAGAAGTACTCTATTTTCTTTTTTTCTTCAGCATTGAACGCTAATCTTGCCTTCAAGTCAAGCTCTACTAAGCGTTTCCATTTTTGCTCAACTAAATTTAAACGCCCCCTAATAGTAGTTTCGTTACGTTTATCTAAACCGAGTTTCTTATAATTAGTCTCGGTACGAGAAATTGCTTCGTGAAGCGCTACCATTTCAGTATTCCATTCATCCATTTTGCAAATTTTTTTTTTTTTTTTACAAATTCAATAATTCTTAAATTTTTACAATAATAGACAAAGAAGAAGCGATAAACATTAAAGCTTTTAACTTATCCGAATCCAGTTGATCATCCGAGTACAGTTGACTTGTAGTGGAACTATATTTGTTGACATAAGCAGGTGCTCGTAGTTGTTTGTCAAGAGGTTGACAAGAATCTTAGCCAGAAGGAGAAATTTTTGAAGAGAGATAACGCATAAATCAGCGTTATCGCAGAATATGAATATTAGCTTTTTTGGTGGCTAAATTTAATTTCTAGCTGTTGAATGTTCGTAGTGTATACGAATAAGAAACGTACTGTGGTGCGAACACATACACACACGAGCACTTCAGTGTAATGTCAAATTCAAATTATTAAACAATCTCGGTTCAACGAGGTTTAATAATAAGCGATGCTTGATGAGAAGGTCGAACAAACAATCGAGTACCACAATTTCAAAATTAACCGTCTCGCCGCTATAACTGTTTTTCCTCTTTTCACAGTTAATTGCTATCTCTTTGTTGTCCTTTGCACTGTTTTTTGCAACTTTATCAATCATTCAGTGAATCACAAACACTTCACAATCCCGGACGAGCCCCCAAATGTTAGAAACTTAGTCTTTTCTTTTGCCTGAGTTCCTTCCACTTATTATATGATTGTGAAGGTATAGTCACTGAACAGAATTATTTATTAAACTAAACACAATTTATTCAATAAATATGATAAGAGTTCAAGATGAATTATAAATTAAGCGGCGGATTTTAAATACACTCGAATTCAGGAAACCGAATTTCACGAGCGAAGTGGTTTGTGACCCGGTCTTGACGCTTCTGACTAAAGTGAAAATAATTATTACTCACACACTTGTCTTTGATAGATAGAGTTCCATAAGTAATGCTCACCCATACACACACTATGCATAGAACTCCCTAGCCTCACGTGACACACACACCCAAACACATTCACAAATATTATCATCAATTAAATGTATTCTTAAGGATAAATAAGCGATAACAAGACACGAGTCCCTACGCGCAATAGGCATTAAGAAGCATTATGGCTAGTTAAATACCTTTAAAGTAGAGTGACCAGACGTCCCGGTTTACCGGGACATGTCCCGGTTTTCTACAACTTTTGAGGCGTCCCGGTTTTCACCTGAAATGTCCCGGTTTTCATGATTTCACTTAAAATGTCCCGGTTTTCGTAAAAATCACATGAAACTAAAAAATGTCTACAATTTTATGAAATCTTTTTCACCGACAATAACGAATCGAAAGAAAGCAGAAAGAAAACAAAGAAAGCTAATGACCATGATATATTTCATATATTGCCATAGAGAAGGATACCGATCAGTGCTTTGCAATTGGCTATTATTAATCTAACTTCGTATGCATAACCAATGGCGAGCGAGGTTTTAATATCAGAGCTAATTAGAAATCACATAATTGAAAGAATCAACGGTTGACCGTACAATACTACAATTTAACTTTTCAGACATGAGTTGTGAATCGTTTAAAAAGTATTTACTGTTACCTAAAAACTTGCCTCTAGTGCGAAAAATCAACGGTTCTGATAAATATAAATAAATATAATTGTATACCGAATGCAAAAAAGATTATTTAAAATGTTTTCAAATATTTATAATAAAATAAAAAAATAAAAAAAACATGACAAAAATTTGTTGTGACCTTTTTATATAGGAAGAGGAGGGGGATACATGGAAAATTTTAGAGTGTCCCGGTTTTTGATCCGACCCATCTGGTCACCCTACTTTAAAGTAAAAATAAATTTTTAAGCAACGATAATCGCAATCAACGGATTTTAAGGAGACACATCTAATGAATTGAATCTTAGAATAACGTTTCACGGGATTCACGAGTAAATAGCCCCACGCTAAATGTTAGAGTGGAGTGGGGTGAAAAAGCGACGGGGCGAAAAAGCCATTTGATTATGATTTGATAACAATGATGCTCAGCAATTTCGTAATGTACTTTTTGAGATCGCCACAAGAGGGCGCACAAATGGCAATATGAATGAATATATCAGCCAACTTCACAGATCCTGTGAACGGTCGTTTGTAAAACACCACCTTTTCTCAAAATAATTTTTCAAGTTTTATTTCCTTTTACCGCTTCAAATTTTGTTGAAAAAAATTTCTGGCGAGTATTTTCTAAATCAAAATAGTGTTCTGAACGAGAAATATGGGTTCATTTTCCTCGTAATCCACTTAATTCAGAATGTTTTAGCAATATCTCCGAAAATATTATAGGTAATGGGGCGAAAAAGCCAACTATACGGCAGGGCGAAAAAGCCACCTTATCTTAGTTTTTTGATTCTTTTTTTAGCAAAATGGTGCGAGTCTACAAGCGGAAACGAGAAAAACAAAACGTTTAAAGAGTTTTTATAGAAAATGTAATATATTTGGCTAAATCATAAATAAAAGAAAGAATTATTTATATTTAATATAAATATTAAATGACGTTAAATTAATTAATAAATTATTTATAATATTATATATATAAATTTATATTTTAATAAAAATCTGTTTTTGGATTTTAAAATTATTATGTATAAAAATTAAAAAGATTTTATTTTGATATAAATAATTATATCATATAAATTTCTCATAATATATTTAGCCAAATATATTACATTTTCTATAAAACCCCTTTCTAAAACATCCAAAAAACAGCTACTAAGAGAGGTAGGCCGGCAAAATTTGACGAACCAAAGGCAGGGCCAAGTCGCATTAGCTGTTCGAAACGAAATGTCGCAAAAATTCCACAATATTATTCTGATACTAAGTGATTGACGATTTAATGTTAAAATACGATTTTTTGTAATAAACATTTGAATTTTATGTTTAAAAGTTGCTTTTCCGCGATTTTCAATCTTAAAATAAAATGGCTTTTTCGCCCTACCTGGTGGGGCGAAACAGCCATTTCGAATTTTTTTTCCAAAGGCTATAATTCTAATCATTATAATATATTAATTATAATACTAATCATTATAGACAAATAGTTTCCACATAAAACTTTTAGCCAAAAACGTGAAGTTTGCAATGGTACCTGAGTTATTTATTAATTTTTTCATTTGCAAGTTTTACAGGGATCAATAGTAAAAAATGGCCATCTCGCCCCACTCTACTCTATAAATTATGATATTTCATTTCTTCTTTTCTAACATTTATAATTAAGATTTCTATGTATTTTAAAAACTTAAACAACTTTCAAAGAATAATATATATTCCCTTTGCAATTTCCCTTTACCATTTCCTTTTCCATTTTCCTTTACCATTCCCCTTTACCATTTCTCTTTACCATTACCTTTATCGTTCCCCTTTGGCATTTCCCTTTACCATTTTCCTTTGCTATATCATTTTACCATTGCCCTTTACCATTTCCCTTTACCATTTCCTTTGCCATTCCCCTTTACCATTTCCCTTTACCATATCTCTTTATCATTTCTCTACAATTCCCCTTTACCATTTCCCGTTCCATTCCTCTTTACCATTTCCCTTTACCATTCCCCTTTACCATTTCCCTTTATCATACCCTTTACCATTCCCCTTTACCATTTCTATATTGTATACTGAATTCACTATTCAGCGAGCATCCAATGGGATTCACACGAAAGTACGCGTTCGATTATATATTTGAAAATAAATATCGTATGATACTATTATATTATATGTTTTATGTTTTTTAGTACAAAGTTTTTGTTAATTTTATTTTTGTCCACCTTTTTCCTTCTTTGCCATTTTTATCTATAAAATAATAGCACTATAGAAAAGAAAATGAGGATAGCGTCCCATGGACCCGCAATGCGTTGAATCGTAATGAGTTAAAAGTTTTACGAATAGGAAAATATTATATATTTGACCTCTATTTCAATGGTACCTATTATTATATTACAAATATAATTATAATTGAAATAGTGAAATATAACTATTACAGTAACATCAATTGAGCATACGTATTACTTAAACAATTTTCTTTTTATTTTAAAATGCGCGCAAATAGCAACCAATAAATATTATATTTTATAATATGATAATTCATAATACAGTACATACAACCTCGCTAAGAGGATACTCACGGGCGGTTAGGGGTAAGAATTTCGAGAAGTAGGAGGCCCCCACTACTGGGCGTTGATCTCGGAAATTGCGCGTGTGTGCGAAATGTGCGTGTGGGTTGTCATGAGTATGGAGTGTAGTGGGGGAAGCTTCCGAGCTCATCAAGGCCATGAATCCTCTTATCGGGGTACCTCTTAGCGAGTTTGTACTGTAGTTTAAATTGTGATACTTTATAAAATATTGATTTAACATTGCCAGACATTGCGTAGAAAATTTATTCTATACGCATAAACGCGCCACTACTTTCTACATGTCACTTCTCAACCCTACTTAGTGACAGATTACTTCCCAACGCTGGACATAATGAGCGCGGGAAGGCAAGTATCGATTATCGAAACTTACATATCGATAACTAAGCGACGAATGAGGATTACGGAAATGGCAAGTATCGATTGTCGAAGATCACTATCGATACCTAAGCGACGAATCAGGATTACGGAAAAGGGATCACGACTTTCGATCTTTTTTACCATCATCTTTTTATAATAGGATAAACACACTAACCCTGTATAATCGGTGAGATTGGACGAGAAAATGATGTTACAAGAGAGAAAATAAATATCGAGTAAAAACCGTGACATTTTTAATAATTGAAGAGTTACGAAATTGATACAGGGATGGTATAGTTTTGTTAGTTTATAATATTCACTTTCTATAAGTCTTTTATTCAAGCTTTCGCTATAGATAACGTCCAACGAACACTTCCAATGAACACTTAAATTACTTCTACTTTAAAGAAACAATCCTCAATTTTTTGTAAAAGAGGTTCCTATAGTGCCTCTTTGTAAGAATTAAACTCGGCAATCTTTTGAAGGAATGATGAGCCTCTTTTTAATTTTATGCGAATAACCGTCTTATTTACCAGCAATTAGTACGTATCTCTAATATTTTTGTAAAGAATCTAGACGTCGCATCGTCTCCTGAAAGCTTGAAGAGACTTATAGAAAACTAATAGTAAACTGAAAAAACTACACCATTTCAGAATTAATGAAAATTTAGTACTCCCAGAGCGCACTTGAAATTTTTTTTATGTCCATTGAGAGAACATGCTATTATAAAACTCTTTTTAAAACCTTCCAAATAAGAAAATTTTTTCAAATGTAACGGAAATCTAACATCCAACCAAGGACTGAAAGCTTTTGATCAACTGAAAAAAGAAATAATGCGCAAACTTTATAATTTGAATTTACATTTAGAAACTTAGTGTAAAATGAATCATCCTAGAGTGTATCGTCAAATACACTCTTTCACATTATATTAATTTCATCTCTATTTACTCAATCTCATTGATATTACATTAATTTCATCCCTATTTACAACACTTTGTAGACTAGATCACTTGCATTCATATTTTGATTAATTTTCATCTATCGAAAACTTCTCACAATTTTCGGGATTATGGTGATCAGTCTTTTAAATTATAATTACCTCATCGAACAATAAGAGCTCTACTTCTTGCTCCGTTCGTTGACTTTCTATCTCTCTATACATATTTTGCTGTCCTTCTATCCACCCCCGTCTCTCACCTCGCTGACGTACCGTGGCAACCGTCGAGCTGGAGCTCGATGCTTTCGCTTTGTGCGCATCGGGTGGCGGTACATCAAAGCTTTCTAGTTTCCACTCATGCCTTTGACAGTTGGGTCACAGTCGCTCGCTCAGTCATCGTTCGGTAGCGAGTCGGTACACGTTGCGTGGATTTGCAACGTAGGCAAATTGGAATATCTTCCTAAATAATAATTGTAATATTGTTTAACTCCTCATTAAGAAACATGATGTCTTCGAGAGTGGGCAGATCAGTTCGTGGTCGTAAAACGGGTAAAAGAGGGAGAAAAGTACGTTCTCGACAAAATGGTGAATGCCAAATATCAGAAAAAGTAAAATGTGACAAAATAATGGCAACAGAAAAGACAATTCGTACCACCGCTACGCGTAATGGTGGCCGATGTAATTTACGCATGCGCCAAACTCGGAACACCGAGCAAGCTGCCGAGAGTACCCTGGTTCGTCGATGGGTGGAGGAGCAACAAGATAATCTTTCTGTAAATGGAATCGAGTCCAAGGTCATATCTCAAAACACAGATGACAGTAATACAAATGATGAGAAGCATAACATACGCCCATTGAGACAATTACTATCACCTTTACCATTTGTTGCTTCAATCTCACTGTTAACGAAATCAAAACCACTGCCATCATTATTATGTGATTCAGCCACACAATCTCTTTCCTCTTCATTCCCCGCTACAGCTTTTGGAGAATCTGCAAGATTATCCTTATCACGGTCTTACGATCCAGAATTATCAGCAGTCAAAACCTACGAGACAAACGACAGCAATTTACAGGGTACCAAAACTGAGGAAACCTCGCATGGCAAAAAGTATTTCAAGTTAATATTATCTGACACAGTCACCAATAGTGGTTCAATAACACCCCCTATTACAAATGAACAGACCCCACTTAACAATCTAAAAGCAGTTCTTAAGGATTATGATCAGAGTAGAATATACCTAGCATACGTTATCTATTTGGACTGGCGCGATCTACCGGGAATGCGTTCAACTGGAGCAGAAAGTGTGTGGGTTTTAGGCGCCGCGGACCATAATGGCCACCATCGAACAAGATTATTGGTGGTCGGAAAGCATTGGCGACCAAGATGTTTTAAGAGAGTTAACATGGTAACTCAACCTGTTGTGTATGCTGGTGGAGGGAAAGGTTCCCTCACAACTGAATTATTCCTCTGGTGGTTTCATCACGAATTTGCCACTACTGCTGTAGCATTGCATCCTAATGGAGCAGTTTTAGTGGCAGAAAGTGCTGATTATTTACCAACAGAAGTTGCTTGTGCTACTACAGATGGTCTAGTTCGACTACATGTTATTCCTAGAGACTGTCTGGAATGTACACTTGTCACAATGGAAATCAGGATACGTTTGGCAATAGGATTTCTGTCTCGCTGTTGTACTAAAATGTTTTATTGTGACAGTTTTACACAAAACGAAAGCCAATTAGAAGTATACTTACGAAAATTTACATTAAAAGAAGCTTTTGTTGATCTACATCAGGCTTGGCTCAGCGTTGAATCAGAAACTTTTACACGCTCTTGGGTCGAGATGCAGGATATCAACATTAAGCAAAAATCATTTCTAGATACGGCATTTTCTTATGAACCTAATCAGATACAGTATCATCGGACACTAATCACAAATCTTTCGAATCTTGCTCAAGAAGCAGGTATCACAGTTAACGACAAGGACATTATTTTATGGCTGCTCAACGAGGAGTTTAAATATACTCCAATCATAAAAACTGACTGTGAGGAACACATTAATGTTAATAATGTGCTTCATGAATTAGAGGAGCAGGAAGAGAAAGAGGAGGAAGAAGAAGAAGAAGATGGTCCGTCAGCTAAGGAAGCAGCCAAAATGCTCTCTCAAGTGCTTCTGTGGATGGAAACTGAACCCCTAGACCCAAGTTTTCTTCTGTCAATTAGATCAATGAGAGATGCAGCCTATTTTATGGTAAGCTAGTAAACGAGAAAGGGGGATATCTGAAAATTAGTTAGTACCTGACATTTTCTGATCGTTCAACTGTTACTTCCTGTGACAAATTTTTTCTCTATTGCGATACATCACCCAAACATATGAGAATTATATTCCTGCTTTACTTTACAGTCCTGCATTTCATTATTTCTCATTTTTTAAAATTTACAATCGGTTAGCGAGATATGTAATAGCTATTTACTTGACAAGTGTGGAAAGTAGGCGTGAGTGTGAAGTTGGCGTCACGAGCCGAAGGCGAGTGATGCCATGATACGAATCGGGGATTGTCTGCTTCTCACATTTCAAGTACAATACTTTTCACAGCGAGTCTAAGGCAAGTTCGATTTTCGGAATATGTTCCGATATTTGACAGGTCAGTCATACTACCTGTTACCGACCAAAAAATTCTGGAGAAGGAGCAGGGTTGCCAACGAAATATGCCTTACATTGTTCCTTTGGCTACTTTACAACCTCTAGAGGTGTAATGTAGCATACTTTACAAACTCTAGAGATGTAAAGTGAGAAGCTCAGAAATCGGCAACTTTCCAGTCTACGGAGGCACGGAAAATCGAACTTTCCGCAGACGTGCTGTGAAAAATAAGTTACTGAGAGTTTCTTTAATTTCCTGAAACTAACAGATCCTCAAGAAGGATTTCAATTACGCGATTTCGCGACAACATACTCTCAGTCTTTAAGCGTTTTTGAACTGTTTTCAAACATAATAAAATTATCTATACATATTGCGTACTATTTATTGTACCTAATGCCTATTTATTTTTAAATGGCAATTATTTGAGGCAGAAAATTTAAAGTCGTTTCTAAGGGAAGTTGAAGTTTCTTCTTCTAGTAACTGTAAAAAAAAATAACTAACCCAACACTGACACCAACAAAACATTATACCATATCGACTGTCTGTCTCATTTGTGACAACTGTAAACTTTACTTTATCTGAAGTATTTTACAGCACAAAGGCATAAAACTCTTTCCAATCCATTTAATCTTCCTGAAACGCAAAATAAAAATCATATGGAATCAATGGAATATTTGGTATTTTGAATTTTTTACATGAGTACTTTTTTCAGGATTTTAAAAGTTATGCGTTCCTCTCTTCGCCTCTGTGGGCATTAGATGACCATACAATTTGAGAAATTTATCTCTATTTACAGATTTTACAGCATTTTTCCCATGTAAAATTCATAGGAAAATTTAATGTTCTTAAACAATAGTGGAGAAGTTTTCCGATTGGGCTCCAATTTGCCATAGGTTATGGCATTGCCATTTGCCTTATGTTTATTATCATTTTCTATGTAACTTACGTTATTTGGCTCAAAATTTAAATTTTCGATTGTACAAGAAAATTTAAAAAGTTTTTATGTTAATCTTATACGGCATTCAAAAAGCAACGTTTTTCTTATTTTGACATTTTTCATATTGTGCGTCGTTTGGCTGAAATTTTTCTTTTTTAATTTTCGAAACTTTTTAAGTCTGATAATTTTCTTTTTCGGAAAAAGTCATAAGGATAAATTGTTCGAATTTTTGTTGACGCCAGAGGGCGACCATGTTGCATCAGTCCCACGGTCGTATACACAGGTTCGGAGACTCGTGGTGGGGGAAGTTCCCTTATTGAAGCTTTCAGTTTATTCCAAAAATTGCCACTAGTGGTGTAATAGTAGAGTAGTTGGCATGAAAGATGAAGGATTCTCACTTTTAGGTTAGAAAACGTGTTTACGTCAAATGTTATAAATTTTCAAACTCTTTACTACTTGACTAGTGCGCCATGTCACACAATGGCAGGATCGCGAAACTTTTTGGCTTACATAAGGGAACTTTCCCCACTACGAGAGTGGTTTTTTACGACAAAAAAAAGTTTTCAACATAATTTGATCTAATTTTGAGTAATTACGAAAACACGCATGTAAAAACGTACGTGTTTACATTATTACCAACGTATTTTTATAATGTTTTTCTAGTGACACTACTTATTGATATGTTGGACAAAATCACTCAAACTACCGATTCGTTTGTTTTGTTTATTATTATTACTGTAACGCAAAATAATTAGGTACCCTGTACTGTCCCTACCCTGCGTCACGATGAGGTTTTGATAAGGGTTTCGTAAAGTTTGAACTGAAATTTGTGAATTTAAAAAAAAGTGATCTCAAATTTTCAAAATGCTGCAACTTTTTGAATTTTTATCTAACATTGCTAGCAGTGTTGCCAGACACACGGAGTGGAATTATGGAATCGGCATCTTGAAATTATGGTACATTATGGTACAGGCTTACAATACGCATGCGCGGCGCGAAATTCAAATTTACATATTAGCAAACACCTCATTTTTTAATATTTTTTTTAAATAAAATGTTAATAACATTTTGTTAATAAATTAATACAATAGTATTATGTTTGAATAAAATTTGTTTAATAATAATCTTTTATAAAACAATAAATTTTATAAATATAATTTTATAATATTTAAATTTTATTTTATTTTATTTTATAATATAATTTTATAATTTTATAAAGCAACAAATTTTCCAGAAATGAAAGCGGAAGATGATAGGGTGCTCAAATGCGGGAAATTCAAAACCTATAATGAACAGAACCATTTCATTCGCCGATTCACTTGGATTCACTTAAAGTGCTTTCTATTCTGTTTTCGTCATTATTTTTCTCAAAAAAAAAAAATTAAAAACATAAATATTGTAAAATTATGGTATATTTAAGAGGTATGGTAAGCGAGGGATGGTAAACGGTACAAGAGTTAAAATTATGGTACGATTACATAATTATGGTACGGTCTGGCAACACTGATTGCTAGTTAAGAAACGTTGCCTTCATTTCAGAAAACTAAAAGAGTATACCAAAGGCCAATCCAATCGATCAATTCTTTCAAAAGTTATCGTGCTTACAAACGAAAAATCTACAGACATATTCGTAAATATATTTTTTTCGGGTTCAGGGAACCACAAAACGTGGACATTTGATAAACACAGGAGGGGCATCAAATTTACACAAATCGAATAATTTTCAAATGAAAACGTAATTAAGGAGGATTGGGTGCTACGTAAAAATGCAGCCAATTTCATAATATTTAGATACATTATGTTTGCAATGCGAAATCAAATTCCATAAATTTTTCTCGAATTATTTATCTATTTGTTTTTTTTTTTTTTTTTATTATTAACGCCAAAAATTCGATTATTTAACATAGGTATAATACTTATGGGAAATACTATAATACAATTTGATTATAGGAAAAAGAAAATGCAAAAATGAGACGAAAAATCTGCCCGCTTCGCGGGCACATTCTCATCACGCGCTTCGCGCTCCAAAGTATTCACACGTCGCGCTCCGTGTTGCGCGCTTGTGCATTTCGTGAAGCTTGCGCCTTACAGGATGCTTGTACCTATATGTTTTTTTTAAATTTAATTAAATTATATATATTTTATATATATACTTTATATTTTTATATTTCAATTTTTTTTTTCATATTTATAATTTATATTTTTATATATCTTTTTAAATTAAATTCAATTACAGCTTTGAATGCAAAAGTTAACTAATTTACTGAAGGTTCTATCGACCTTAAGGAGCACATTCTCATCAGGGCACTCGCGCTTCGCGCTCGATATTAGATTTAAACCTCGCGCTTCGCGCTCGGCTCTGTTTCACAATATTTTTCATGATTAATACGAAAACTACTCATCCTATTGAAAAATGGCTAAAGAAGAACTTGTAGTTTCATAAAAAAACTTGTGGATTCAAAAATTTTCAAAATGCTCCAACTTTTTGAATTTTGATCCAAAATGGCTGGCCAACGAACTTGACCTTCATTTTAGGACACTAAACAAATATAACAAAGGCCAATCCAATCGGTCAATTCGTTCGAAAGTTATCGTGCTCACAACTAAAAATCTACAGACACACAGACAGACACACAGTAGACAGAGAGACACTGTTAAGGTTAAGTTATATTTAAATCTTCGCACATTTTAAAATTTAGTTTTAAGAAGAGACGCTAGAGGCGCTACTGCGATAGGAAGTAGTGTGGAATCGGAAGAGCGTCATTAGTTCGTTATGGTTCGTGACAGTTCGTTATGGTACTTGCACGTGGAAATTTGACAAAAACTGGGGGGGGAGGTAAAATTTTACACAAATTTTATCAATTTTATTTAATACCTTCTCTGATGAGAATGTAAAAATACAGACATTTAGCTATATAATTTTACTAATAAATGAGAGAAAGAAAAGATTAGATTACCGCACATTTCACTGGGAAATAAATTATCAATCATCAATTAAAAATTTCCCTGTGGCCCGATCAGGGAAATTTGGCCCAGAACTGGCCAAATCGGGAACTGATTGGGATACCACATCTTGACCCGATAACTGATGAAACAAACGGTTCGCTCGGGGCCATATATGGCCGCCCGATCGGTACCGGATCTAGCCCCAATCAGTTTTTCATTTCTGTTTTTTAAAATATTTTCGAAATAAATATAAAAATATATATTAATTATTTCTTTATTTAAATTCAAAAATTGAATTCATAAAGCTCTGGTTTATGTGCTCTTACCTCATCCATTATAATAATGTGATATCGTGTTAATAAAATTGAATAAAATTGACCAATTGATTTTGCAGTCAAAACTAAATCTGCCATTTAAATATATTGATCTTTATTAAAGAAGTTTAACATTTAGTTATAAGCTACGTCCTAAAAAATAAAAGAAAAGAAGAAAAGGAGATGCATTGGATAGAAATTGAGGTTATGTTTGTAAAAAAATTTGGTTACGTAAGGCTAGAGCACAATGGAGAACTAAACCTATTACCTATAGTTCTGTCCTTTTCTATCATATTGCCCTATCTCTTTTGCGGTCACGTGACAAGAAAGATGGAGCAATACGATAGAAAAGGATAGAACCATCATTAGGTTTAGAGAATAGGCTTAGTTCTCCATTGTGCTTTAGCCAATACCTTATTAGTTTCATTACATAGACATTGAAGAAATACACTTAATAAAAGTTTAAAGATAATATGCACAACATTTAAGACTTATATTAAGGCTGTTGGAGCGCTGGAACAAAAAATGAAAAAAAAAAAAAAAAAGATGAGAAATATTTGGAATCACTCGAATCACCCACCTCACGATTTACTTTAGATGAAAAATTTGCAAATATACATTGTTTGACGGGACCCGATAGGTATTGCGGTAAATATATAGCGATTTCTACACGGAACTCTGCACTCTCGTGCGCTGTTGCCAAGTTTCTGTTGAAACTCGTAGCATTTATTTATGTATATTGGGGGAAAAAATAAATGAAAAATGGCAATTCATATTTAGAAGCATTTTAACTCGATTTTATTGAAATATCTCCATCAATCTATTTTTTAAACATAAAGAATATATTTCTTTACGTTAACAGCAATGATTTTTTAACACGGTCAGTATAGGGCCCCCTGCTTTTGGTTACAACTTGATTCAACAGTCTTATAGATAACAAAAATGTAAAAAAAAGAAAATAATAATTTAAATGTGTGAGATTTCATTAATATTGGTATTGATATCTATTTCTGTTACAGGCTAGTAAGATGGGCTTGGCAGGTACACATCCGAGTGGTTTACCTTTCTTCTGTCCGAATGGAGATCATCTAACTCAGCCACCACCAGCCCACATGGGTATTCCACCTTATGGAGCATTGGATCCGAGCAAGGCGGCCGCGGCGGCCGGTGAGTACTGGCCTGCAGTTCCATATTCTGCGGGTACATCCCCTCACCCTGTACACTGGAAACGACTTCTTGCCGCAGCAGCCTCCACAGGTCAGCCTCGCTTAGCCACACGCGAATGGGCCTCTCAAAAAATTGGCCTTGTTTTTCTCTTTTTCTTGACTCGTTGTCAACTCGTACGCTACGCGTAACTTGAACGGCGAACGCGTTATGTTAAAGTTACGTATGTACGCTCGCGCCGAATCTAGAATAAGATAAAAGCAACACCAAAAATATTCCAACGCTTTGAATTACCGATATAAAAGCGACCAATAAGTCCAATTACTTGTATACTTTATTCTTAATTTGTATACTGAAGTAATGTCGGCTTAATCATACCAGGCGCGATCGTACAAAATTCTTTGTAAAAAAAGGATTTTCCTAGAGAAAAAAAGCCACCTTTATAGATGACGTAAAAACTATCTTTACAAGACTCGAAAAATTATATTTTCTTGTTTATGGAATTTTGCACACAACTTCGTAGCCATTTATTATATATAATTTAACGGTATTGTCTTTCTGTAATATTGCGCCTCTTACTCTGCAAATAAAAAACTCGGATTGAATTAGAACGACATAGAAATAAAACTTAATATAGAAGCAAATAAACACCTGTGTTGTGTATAATATCTAGAATTCTCCACCCATTCATGATTTGTATTTAAAAAAAAAAACTATTTTTCAGTGATTTACAACATTTGTACTTTATTCACTCAAACCAAAAAAAGAAAACGCTACACATAAAATTGTTGATCTTTGCGCTATAATTTTTTATTTAATCAAATTTATAAGACACTTTTGAAACCTGGAAATATTTTAGTTTGAAGGCCTCGAAATAAAAAAGGTATAATTTGGAAGAATGAAATTAAAATTCATTTAATTTGAAGGTTTATAATTTAAAATGGCTTGATTTTAACAGTCGAGCGACACTCCTACAAAGGCCTGTAGAATAAATTTAACCTAAGAACTGACTCTAGCTCCGTGGGGTGCTGTCTGTACTTGTAGGCCGACTTTAAATTAAATACATGGGGAAAATCAAATCTGAATTTGTGTCTTAACCGTTTTGTGCTTCTTTAACTTGCCTGACATTTATCAATTCTGCTTGGTGGCCATCACCCCAACATTAGGCCTATTTTAAATTAAATGCAAGGGAAAAATACAAATTTAATTTATTTTATTTATTAAAACACGGTTTTTTCATATATTTATCTTGGAAAAATATTTTGTAGTATTTTAAATATCCAACAAATTAATAGATACTAATGGAAACGTGCAGAAAACATTATTTTTATGATTATATAGGAATACGCTTCTCACAGAGTACCAATAATAATTCTACAAAAATATTATTGGTAATCTGTGAGAAGTGTATTCCTATAGTATAACTATAAAAATAATGTTTTCTTCGCACTTTTTCATTAGTATCTATTAATTTACTTGATATTTAAAATATTATAAAATATTTTCCCAAGGTAAATATATGCAAAAAACGTGTTTTAATAATTAAATAAATTAAATTTGTATTTTCCTCATGCATTTAATTTAAAATCGGCCTAATGTTGGGGTGATGGCCATTAAGAAGAATTGATAAAAGTCAGGCACTGCACTTCAAGTCTCCAAGGTAAGTTAAAGAAGCACACAACGGTTAAAACACAGATTCAGATTTATTTGTACAAGAGAAACATGCATTGCATGCACGTCAGATAAGTGATAACACGTCTTGCTGTCAATGCGACCGAGGCCCGTCACCGAGTAGATATGCGAGTCACGAAGTAATAGTAAGAAGTAGTATCTGAGAGTGGGGGTAGGACAAATCCACCTCCAATAATTGTGACAGGAATAAATTTTCACAATATTTGTCATGCGCGTTGTTGTTTTCGTGTCATTTGATATTCCCCCTCTATGCTATCAGAAATACTATATATCCTGTGTATGTATATTCTGAAGCATTTTGAGGTTATGTTTGGTTATGTTTATTTTTGGAGGTTATGTTACCTTTTTCATTAGCACTCTTTTTTTGGGATTGGAGTTACTGGTTCCAGTATCACAAATGCGTATAAAACACTTCATAACTACAAAAAATCATGCGACAAGACAAAAGTGCAAAATTCAAACGAATTCAAACTATCTTCTGCTAGTCTAGATCAGCCCCCTGGAACTCTGAGTTGAAAATGTCAGATATGTTGACGGAAACCGTGTGGCGGCGCCACCTATGCAGTTCCCCTATAATTCAAATAATGCATGGCAAAATTGTTAAAAAACAAATTTTTATTAAAAAAAAATAATTTTCTGATAGTTCTGCGCAAAAGATTCTGCGCAAGCTTTAAGATTCTTTTAATCTGTTAAATTAAAAATGATTTTCGAAAATCGTAAAATTTACTGCTTTTAGACGTAAATCCAAATGCATTCTTATACTTATAACTACCACAGATTATTATTCATGCGCAGTTAAATTAAACATATAATTATTTTTGTAATTTTTAAATATCCGAAAAGAAAATAGTAATAAAAAAAATAATAATATATACTTTATTTATCATTTATGTAAATTCATTTCGAATTTTCAAATATTTTAATGAACAATTTATTTATTTTTATCTCTTAAAAACGGGATTGGTAAAATTAATAAAGTAATCCCTAA